>JALLAZ010001236.1:0-13025 GCA_036939755.1 Stephanodiscus triporus | reverse complement strand
GTTAGAGAGGGGGGGTGGGTTTTCCAGCTCCATTTTGGTTTTTCTGTCTACTATTTCTACATACAAAAATGTGTCTTTTTCCTTTTTCTTTTTTTCCTCCACAAAAGAGGAATAGGGGGTCGGCCCCCTTAAAATCCCTCAATACGTACATACTACGATACATATCTAGCACCAACAGCCAGCAGCTGGCTTAACATTCAGCTGCTGTGTTCAATTTTGTATTTCTGTCCACCAAACACAGATACGAATTCGTATGATACAAAATAATAATATGGTTTTGTTAATTTGTATGATATGAATTCATATCATATTATGACATGAATTGGTATTGTGTGAATTTGTATTACGAGTTTGATCATAACATGATACAATTTTTTTGTTATGTAAAAAGAACCATTTCAGTAAGATTCTACAAGGCTTTGTGAGCAAGTCCCAGATTGTGAGGAAGAAGGGGAGGGGCATGTTGCATGGCCGGTTCCAGGAGTGCAGAGTTCCTTGAGATAGGTAAGAGAGAGTGAGGTCAAGAAGAGGTGGGTTAGATGTCTTGCCAGGTCTGCCATTCACCAGCCAAGGACAGCCCTGTCAGGGATGACAGGGCGCCGGTGATGTTGTGGGTCCCTAATTCCACGAATGAGAAGACTGTTTGCGCGAACAACAGCAATTGCCATCAAATTGGTATTACATGATATGAATTCGTACCACACAAATTCACAAAACCGATTTGTATTGATACAAATTCGTACCATATGAATTAACAATGAATCTGCGCTTGGTGGACAGAAATAAAAAATTTCTAAGGCCGTGATTTTTTTAGGCCAATCGTATGCCACAACAAAAAACCCGCGCCCAAATTAGAGGGAACCAGTAAAAACAGACACCAGAAACCACCAGATACCATCCAAAAAATGAGATGGTACGAACTCAACCGCAGTGCAAGTCAACCCCTTCTTGCCATCACCCAGGCCAAGGACAGACTCTCAACACAACAACCCCAACACAACAACAACAACAGCCCTTTCTCTTCTTGTGTGAGTACAATAAAAGGGAAGCGCAATGAGACCAAGTACAAACAGTGCAATTCAAATATGAGGACATCACCTTTTTCAAAAAAGACCCCTTGGGTAAGTTACGCTGCCTACCATGCACTGCATCTGCACACCTTATCGCAACCGCGGACGGGGCAACAATGAAATTGGACAACCAGAAAAACGGGTGGAAAGGGGTCTGCATGTATCACAAAGCAAACGGCGAAGACTTCCTATGCCTGGTACGGACACTAGGGCAATGGTAAGTTCACATACGGCAACATGGTGGCACAAAAACAACAACCACACTATCATCATACTGGTCTGATGGGACGCGGACAGATGTAACTACAGAACACGTCCAGCAAGGCCCTAAAATCAGCAGCAATGGAAATGGAACTCCAATACCCAACCAACAAGGGAATTCCAATCTCATGGATCAACACACACTCCCTTCAAAGTGGAGGCGCCAACGCGTTATCCCTCAGCGGGTACTCCGACACCCAGATTCAAAAAATAGACCAGTGGCGCGGGGCAACCTTCAAGGAGTACATTAGGGAAGAACTGGTATGCTATGCACACAACATGTTGCAAGATATGAAACAAAAATTCAACTTTGTCAGCATAGCAGGTGACGCTTTCACGGAGATACCACACACAGAGCTCCACGTCATCAAACCTGACGAGTAAGCACATGCCTGCAACAATAGGGGGAATCAGAACAATATACATATACAACTGACAACTTTGCACATTGAGACCGTTGGACATGACACCACAAAAAATGGCTGATACGCAATGGTTGCCTGGGCAAGGGTTACGGTTACGGGTAAACATTAGGGGAGGCACTGTAGCAGTTACTACATTAATTTTCGTTTTCACATGGGTCATTCTTGGTGTGTGGGGGAGATCGTTGAGTGTACCGGGCGGCAGGTGCCCCGGTGATGCCCTGGACTGCCCACCGCCCGGCCCAATGGTGGGGTGCACTTTCAACAACCTCCCCTCAGACTTGTCACGTAGTGACTAGTGGGATGACTTTTGAGTCTGAGGGGAGCCTGGGTTGTGTGGGACTAACCCAGGCAAGTTTTGGTACCACACTCACTCTCCCCCTACACCTAGTACAGTATGATTAGGAGTAGGTGTAGGCCGGCATCCAGCATAGCATGTAGTGCAGTCGAGTCGAGCAAGAGTCGAGGTCCAGTCGGAGACTTGATTGGACAATGGACATTGATCACCGAATGAGGAAAGCTCTGGTGGGGACACCTGATAATCCCAAAACGTGTAGAATCTACGTAGGAATTAGTTCAAACATCAGCTCACAATCTGCTCAAATCTATGCATAAGAGTAGCTCCGTGGGGCACTCATTATTTAGGGGGCAAAACGAGCAAGCGCCCCTCGACCTTTGCAGGAATCACAGAGGGTTTAGATCCCATACAATGGACAGTTGGCAAACACTTTCTTTTGGATAGAGAGAGGTCCACCATGCGCCAACCTGGAGGGTGTCACTGATAAACCTTCCCTGAAGCTGAAGTGCTTTTAAGTCTTTTAAACGATATTTTCAAAGCTCTACATGAGGAATTCCATATATGACATGATGACTCAGAAAGTGTCTCAGAAAGGCCTACGTTAATGTCTTACATGAGTCATGTTGTCTTACTTGAATCAATTTGTCTTACGTGAATCAAGTTGTCTTACATGAATCAAGCTCCTTTTGTAGAACCTACATGCGGAATAATATAGTACTCAGCAAAAATGATGTGAATCAAGTTGTCTTACATGAGTCAAGTTAGCGTTTGACTTACATGCACCACTGGGCGATTAATCCTACCTAGAGGAATTGTATATTCACATTTTGTTTGTAAAATGTACCAGTCATGGGAATCAAGCAAACTTATTGCTGGCACGTGATATTTCTAAGCATTTAAATTAGAACGGTTCCCAGACCCCCCCAAAAGCTGAATTCAGCTTTTTACAAAGGGTTTTCAAAACTTTGTAGCTCCATGAAAAGTACACATATCTCAAAACATAATTCTACCTGCAGATTCATCTTGTCAAGATGAATTGAATGGTATATGGTTTGCCTATGTAAATATCTACGACAGATAGGTGCTACGACAGGGTCAAAGATGAGCTATTATTTAAGGAAAATGCCCCCAAAAAACCTGACTCGACCCTTGTCAGTCAGGCCTCCGATCGGGCCCCAAACACATGATGATCATGCGCAGCCTTACTCCCAGGATGCATGAGGAATAGGTTCTGGTCCTTTTGCTGCTCTGGGGTGAGCAGAAGATAGGTCTGGAGGCAATTTTGTGAAGCTCAAATTTCTCCACAAAATTGCCTCCACCTNATAGGTCTGGAGGCAATTTTGTGAAGCTCAAATTTCTCCACAAAATTGCCTCCACCTCGACCCTTTCATGTTGTCACATCCTCCAAAATCACCCCCCTCTCTTCTCTCCTCATCCCTAAACTGTCACCAATTAACTGATTGTTGCATTGGAATGGGAAGGTACGGCAGGGTGGGGTGGTCGGCCATTGTTGCAGTCATCCTCATTGCCGTAAATCGGGCCCATTGTCCGGTGCCCTTGTCAACCTCCATCAATCCCACTGCATTATTTGACTCCGTTTTTGCCAACAAAGGTAACGGTGATCCGCCCTTTGTCAACCCTTCATTTTCCGCCGTTGCTGATCTCCTCCTTGCCAATCACCGCACAGCGTCATCTGGCAACATGTCGTTGCCGTCCCTCTATTGATGTCCTCCTCCCGTGGATCACGCACGATCGACGTCCTCGCTTGCCCCCCCCCTCCTGCCGCGTCATTGACGCCCTCAACATGGTCGTAGCTGTGGTCATTATGGTCATCATCATCACCGCCATTGCTACCAAAATTTCCTCCTCTGCCGCCGCCGTCATTGTCGTCATCGTCTTCATTGGCCGCCACCATCATCATCGTCGTCATCGTCCTCGTTGTTGTTGCCGCTGTGATTGCCACCAAAATTTCTGCCTCTGCCATCTTTTTTATCGTCGTTGCCACCGTCGTTGTCCCTGTTGCTGCCAACGCAGCCGGCACCACCACCTCTGCCATCACTGTCGTAGTCGCCTCCGCCCATTGCCGCCTCCACTGTTGCTGTTGCTTTGCAGCCAATTGGAATATTTGGATCAAACCAAGGCACAGAGGCGTCTACCATGATGTAGTTATGGATCAAGCGCATGCCCTTGGATGTGCTGAACAGGGGCCAACAGTCTCTGATGTCGTCATGCCAGAAATACTATGGTTGTGAGCGGTTGTGGTTGGAAGCACCATATTATATGGTGTCTAATATGAATTCCTCCGTAAAACCCTTTCTCCTTGCCAAAAAACACCCTCCCACCAACTTTTATGAGATCGACGATGGTAAAAAAACACCATAATACATCGGGGCGCATGAAAATTGACCCCGTAAACATCGGTCCGCTCGAGCCACCACTGGGGCAGAACATCTAGACACCATGGCGAACATGGCATCGTTGACAATTCTTAAGATGACAGCATTTTAGTTGTCAAAAAGGGCCTGCAACCAAAGCTGAATTCAGCTACTTTTGCTGAATTCAGCTAGGGGTACACAGATGCACCGCTTGTATTACAAAATTCCAACTGAAAAAAGTATTGTCTACCGTAGAACACGCTGTACAAGCAACACGCGGCACAAGCAATCTATGAGAAAATGCGCCCCTACATACTGATCTTCTTGATTCTCAACTTAGTCCTATGTAACTTCTAATTAAAGATGACATTCAATTTCCTATTTACAAGACAATTCCAACGATGTGTGATACGCCAGGGTTCCGGTCAACACCATCTGGGGCTGCGCGCTACACACTACAACCAACCCGACCATGATCGTTGCTGGTGGAAATGGGCCCCTAGAGTCCCACTCAAGAGCCAATCTCATGCATCGACGCGTTGGATTGATTGGGGACAACCCCCCGAGCAAGCAAATGTGCTTAGGGGTGGGGTTGATAGGGTGTATGCCCCTCGAAATGCTCCTTTGTTCCAGCGGTGATGCACCGTCACAACATCGAAGCATTTTGAGGGGTATACGCCCTATCAATCCCCACAAAAAGCATATCTGCTTGCTTGGCATCCTGTGAGGCTCTAGAGGACCATTTCCGTCGGCGGCGGCCATGGTTGTGATGGTTGGGTTGCCACTGGGGGGGTCACATCACCAATATTTTTTTATTCCTACGTAGACTTTACATATAAAACTATTTTGATAAGTTAGACACTTGGTGCGAGAAAGAGTGGACATATTCATTGCTTGTACTGCGTGTTTTATGGTATGTACATGGATCTCTTCTCTCATTTCTCTTTTCGTTCTTGCTTTTTCTTTTTTCTCTTCTCCGATGGTACGTACAAGTACTGCACTTTCTCGCTAGAAGAACATGTGGCGATGATCGAGCTGAAGTCCTTCTTGTGGGATGCCGCCGACAACAAACAGCGAGATAGAGTACCATAATATTATGGTACGTAGATGCCAACTGACTCTCAGATATCGATCTCTACGATCTCTCTCGCTCTCTCTCTCTCTCAGTAGCTATGGTAGACGGTGATTCGATATCATACCATACTACCATACTTCTCTTCCTTCGTTGCACCCCAGCCACCAGAGTGTGTGGGAGTAAACAAGTGAGGAGGACATGACAAAGCTGTAGCGACGTTCAACAAACGAAACAAGGCAAATATATGATAATGGCTAATTATAGCAAATCCTACGGGGGCTTCGGGGGGAGACGAACGTTATTCCACCTCATCCTCGCCCTCGTTTGCGGTTGTCTAACAACGACTTCTGGCCGCGATCATATTCGCAGATATCGACATAGCACGAGCGGCAGCGTCGGCGGCGGTGGTGAAGCATGGAAGCGATTGCAACCCGACGCACGGCAACTACGGGGAGAGGCACATACGTCGATCGAGACCACACCCATCACCACAACCGCTGCCACAGCTGCAGCATCAGCAGCAGTGACAGTCGAAGCCACCGGCATTGCTCTTCCCTCTGCCTCCTCAACTTCTTCATCGGAAACGTCAGTCTCATCGGTACCATCAGAGGCGGTGGTTACGCTTGTGCCCAATATTGCAATCGAACTGACGCTCGTGGAGCCGGGTAATAATAGTCAGACGCAATATGCAACTTCCATGCCGATCGTCGCAACGCGAACAAGGGACATAATTCTGACAAATTATCCAACCTATTCACCCACAAACAATCCCGACTTCGAGTTAAGCTTATCGTCAACCAACAAAATGGAAGTTGACTCGCTCACGAGGGTACCAACTCCACCGCCCACTACGTCTGGGCCAAGAAAATCTCAAAAAGAAAAGTCGTTGCCAACATGGTCACCCACTTCTTTGACGCAAAGCGAGTCCCCGACGAAGGAACACAGTGACATGCCCACGTATTATCCAACGTATTCTCCCCCCTCCGACGTTCCCGATTCCGCGTCGATCCAATCTTCCATTGAGAAACCCATCACTCAATCGCCCACGGGGGTGCCAACTCCATCGCCCACTACTTCCAGGCCAAGCAAGCCGCTGACAAAGGAGCCAAGTGACATGCCAACGTCAAAGCCAAGCAAATCTCCAACCGCATCCCCATCGAGTGACGAACCAACTCTGAGTCCATCGGTGCAACCAGCGCCGAAACCGACGGCGTTGCCAACCACCACAATGCCGAGCGAGTCTCCCACTTCTTCGATGCAAAGCGAGTCCCCGACGAAGGAACCGAGTGACACGCTTTCCCCATTCAGTGGCGACCCATCCTTGAGCAACTTTGTCACTACCTTTCCCAGTAAGAGTCCATCATCATCATCCTCTAGTCAATCGCCAACTGACAAGCTCAGCAAACTACCAAGCGCATATTCATCAAATGGAGAACCGACTCTGATTCCATCAGAGAGTGATCAATCCACAGTCACTTCCACGCCATCACAATCAACATCATCCGAAACCAGTGTTACAATCAATGAGTCTGTTGAATTTGAATCAATCGAAGAGAGTAGAAATTCAAAAAAGGTTATCTACATTGCTACCGGAGCTGCAGTGGTATTGGTGGTATTGACGGTGAGCATTTTCTTGCGTAAACATTCGATAGAGGGAAGATATAAGGAGGGTGATTTGGAGAATAATATCAACAATTGCAATTTTGGCATTGCCGGGAATAGTAAAAGTCTAGCTAGAGAGAAGCAGAAAGTGTCTGTGAACAATTCATATAACGGTGATGGGAATTTACTGACGGTGAAGAATGCAAGGATGACCAGCCTGTTAGACAACGTAAGTTTGCAATTTGTGTTGCAGCCGAACCAAAATTGAAATCTAACTAACCCATTTTGTCACTTTTTTAGATTGATTCTTGCGATTCTGAGCAGCATCAAAAAGAAATATCGGCGCTTGACCTAGCCCCGGATCAACTCAAGGTTGCTATTAAGCAAAAGGAGAGTAATATATATGTTTTCCTTGATGAAACAAGTGGATCTTCCTCTCGACAGCATCAAAACATGATCGACATAAAACATAGTGTATCTTCTTTATCAAATCCAAGCCAGTTTGAGGATCCATTCACACCAACTCCACGAGGAGGACATTTAGGTGGTCGTTTCAATTATAACAATGTGGAGAAGATGATTGGCGATCAATATGATACACGGGCCATTATGACCCCGTTTACACCCAAGGGCAATGGAAATGCAACACCATCACGTACCAGCTATAGCTTCAGCTCACCTGTTAGCATAGCCCCCAAACGTAGCTACCACAAGGACAATGTCTACGCCCCCCTCCATTGGGTATTATTATTGATACTACACCAGTGAGTCCAATGATACACTCACTGAAGTCCTCGTCACAGCTATTAGGATTGGTCAACCCTGGAGATACTCGTAACATGACTGCGGCAACTTTCACTGGATAAAGGCGAAGCGCAGCCATGGTGAGCAAAAGATAACCCTTCTGAAAGGATTGGAGCCATTCTTGACTCCCACTAAATAAATAGAAAACATCAGTGACGATCTGTGCTTTTCATTGTACAGATTTTTGATTGTAATGGATCACCACTTCCGATTGATCTGCAAATCTCAACTTAGGTGGTTACTTGGGTCAATAGAGTGTGAACAGGACGCTATCAAGGGTATGGTGGATCCAAGTAAAGCTTTGGCTCTTAGCTGAGATTAAGCAAACTTACTGTCTTGTAACACTGGTCATTGTCATCCTCTTCATCGAACTTTTTATCAAATGATGTTCGTATTGGACTCCAGTTAATAAAGAAGGTTCCCTCAATAAAAGAAGTTCAAGGACTGGATATGTTGTCTGTAACAAAAGCTATTGGTTGCTACTTTTACAGTGTCATTGGTACAGTTTACATATGCAAGTTTTTACTGTACCAAAGAAGCTAAGAGATTTCAAATTTTCCCCTCTTTGATAGCTCTGTTATTAATGACTTGCATATGAACACTGTATCGATGACACCTTAACCCTAAAAGTATGGCGACGGTAGTAATATTTGCAGTGATTTGGTGGTGATGTGATACTTCACCAATGGCCAAAAAAGTATCACGATCTCCCCACCATGGTGCTAGTATCTTTCGGTTGTATTCTTAGATGGGCAATCGTGGGAGAATATTCGCATGAAGCTAGTGAAAAATATATTCAGAAGGGAAAATATTTAAACGCTAACAAACGAGTTGTCGGAACATGTATTAGAAAATTATAAACTCATTTGAGTGTAAGCTATCTAGCGAGAATAAATCGAGCCAAATCGAGCTTTTGGTGTCAGAACATTCTTCTGACACCTCAAAATACTTATCCCATCAGATAAGCATGGTAGTGCTTCTATTAAGCACTCCCAATTGGTAAGTCCCTGACCCTGACTCATTAGGCATTAGAATACAGGATTGAACATACCGGGGGTACCCTTACCCCCTAAAACCGACAAAACAATACCAGATGTATTACCTAGTACAACATGTATTTGCCGCATGATGAGTTGCAGTAGCAGCACCCCAACTCAAGGGCGCAAAACTTATCTATATATCATAAATGATTTCCCCTGAATACTTCCCTCCCTCCTCGCATCGACAATGATGACAAGGTATGGTGCAAGCCAATGTGGGGCACACAGTAACGTTGTTAACCTTTGCATAAGGTTATTTTTGTACCAATTTTTACATACGGTGGTCTCGTGATGTCATGAGACCATCCACAACACACAACCAGCAATACACAGTAAACACCGTGACCATGGGATGGAGCCACGCGACCCTCCAGCGGCATGGATTTGACAAATCCACACGATCTACCACACGGGCAACACGGAGGAGGTGTTGGGTGAGAGGTCCGGTCGAAGAAAAATGGTAGTAACTATTAAATTAAAGTAGATATTAATTTATTTCTATCGACCTCTCTTATATAATTGCCCGCCCACCGACGACAATGGTGGCAAAAATGGCATCCATTGTCGTCGGTGGGCGCCTATGGTTCGGTTCTAGTTTAACCTTAGTCTACGATTAGGTCAATCACGAAAATTGACGATGATGAACAAATGCATCTCCATTTGACCCAGTTTGATGGTCACACTGATGTGCTGGTGCGATTCTGCTTACATCAACTAATGGAGGGGGTTCAGGGCTTCACTCAAAGTCACTGGACGCCGCCATTGGGCGAGTATTTGCACCGTATTGACCCGGCGGACAAGAGGGTCGCATGCAGGAAAAAATGATGAAAAAAGCACCATACTTGTCGGCCATTTTGATGGCCAAAGTGGTCTGCCGGAACAACACCAAGCACATCTCCTGATGGAGGGGGTCCAGGGCTACAACTTAAGCCACTGGTTGCCACCACCGGGCAAGTATTGCAGCCGATTGTATCAATCAGTCACGCAAAAGCCAAAATTTCCGAGTTTTTTCATCATCGACTCGCTGAATAGGGGGCTTGGGCTTGGGTGACGTAAACGCCCCTAATAGCAATAAGGGTATGACATAGCAAACTGAAGGATAAGACTTAAGTAATACGATGGGATACTTAAGGCTAATAACAGAAAGATGTTGCTAGATTTAATGAGAAGGACCACCATGGGATTCATGCTTTAGCTATTGCAGGTCCGACTATCTTACGTAATGTAGGAATCCCTATTGGGAGTCCAAAGTAAGGAGGTAAGTGAATCTTGCTTGTCGGAGCACTCTGTCTAGTGAGAACTTGAGGCAGTGGGGTTGCTTTGAGATGAAGGCAATCTGGGAGAGTTCCAACAAGAACAAGATGGACCTCTATTGGTTAACGTGGAGATTACACATGAAGATCCAGTCCGACCCAAACTTGCACACCTGCAGGTCTGGGTTGGACCTTTGAGCCAGGTTCAGGGCACATGTCCCACCATCTCTATTCTCTATTATTTTTATGTAGTATTGGAATTTTAAATCTAAATTTAAACAAAATTGTTTGAAGCTAAAAATGAAACTCTCTTAAAGTCAAGACATTTTTTCTTAAGTAAACTACGATCAATCATTTCACAGCAAAAAATAATAACCACCAGACAATGCCCCAGGCCAGGTGGAAATTCTTATTTTTTGACTCGTCCAACAACATCGAGGTATCTACGATAGTCTCAGCAGGATCAAAGTGAAGCAGAATTCTTGATTTCCAGGGACCATACAAGTTAAGGAGTATTTTGTCGTGGGCCAAAAATAACGATAAAATTACAATAAAGCAATTTCAATGTTAAAACATTACTAGTTCTTTAATAGACCACCCCAGCACCCAGCAGAGTATTCAGTTTTAAAATAGAACAGGTTATTCCAATCAGTTTGATATGCAACACCCCTGGATGGAAACAGAACCATTAGGTCGCGCGTGCTGTAAAAGAGTGGTGAGTGACACATGATAATGGCAACCTTGTGTGTTACTTGCATGATATCTCACCAACACAGGTGCGGAATACTTGCTCACGGTGTGGGGATGACTTCAATGCACTTAGTTTGGGCGCCTCTATGATATGAGGGATGGTAGAGTGAAAGATCCGCCGGCCACCATGGTTGACACGGGTCTTTAAGATGGTTTTTTGAGTACAGTTGTATGCAGAAGGGGGAATGCTCTACATATTATCTAGAGTAAGGTATTATCTTCGAGGTTTGGGGACAGTAGTTGAACCCACATGCATGAATGTATTCTAACGTACGTAGGAGGTGTGCGTGTGGCAGTCATGTGACAGGAGTTTGCAAGGTTTTGTCTACGTGACTGGAAAGGACTTAGCCGCAAAAAACAAGATCACCATGGTGAAGCCATTCATCGGATCCCATGGCATGGCTATGTTATATTTAGCCACCCCCTCACTGCAACCTCTTTGCGATAAGTTGATTATGGGTGCCTACAAAGAATTTTATTCAATTTTTACACATGCTAAGAAAATAATTAATTAGTACACTCATCTATTTTATTTCAGTTTTTCCCCCCCCCGCCTCAGCCAACCGTCTGTTCTTGGTTGTTGTGTCTATTGACAAAACGGTGGCCACCTAAGGTCGCGGCCCCACCCATCTCTCAATTCTTTGATGGGTCCCTTTCGGCGCCCAAAACAGGGGAAGGAGAGCAGAGAGAACAAGCCACGCCCCCTAGTGCCTGCACAGGACTCATGGGGAGGTGCGGCGCCGTGATTCGGGGCGGCGGCGGTGGCGATGACATCAATATGATGATAGTGTGAAGTTGGAAGCAAGATTTTGTGTCGGGGGGGAATTGGCAAGGTCACGCACTTTCCCACCACTCACATCACGCCAAGGTATGTAGGCGTACTTGATGTGGGGTAAATAATTGACCCCAAACATGGTGGTATGTTCATAACGTACCAAACATTAATCTAGCGGCCACGCTAAGCAAGTGACACCAAAAGTATGACATAGATACCACCAGGTTTGAGGACAAAAAATTAACCCACATCACGGCAGGAACCAGTATTGTGTCCTCAAACCAAGGTTGAGGTATGATACAAAGTCACGCGACAAAATATTATTGACTCACAGATTATATGCAATATCTCACAATTGTGGGATTTAATGATTTCTCCCGATTTCACTGTGGTGGGAGGTTTCGAAGACAGATATACCTTCTCTCTTTAGTGTGTGTTTTGGCGTATGTATACGTAAATACCGTTTTTCAGTGAGGGTATTTTTCTGTGGGATTGTGGGGCGCAGAGTGGTACTTTTTACCGGAAAATCCCACATTTTTTGTTAGGAGGTATCGGAAGGAATCGGAAAATCCCACATCACAAAAATTCACATCGTATCTACCAAGCCGTTGCTGCACCACCCTACCCACAGCGGCTTTGTCGTCACTCTCCATGGCAACATCCGTCATGGACCCAAATCGTGGCACCATGGCTCCCTATGAGTCTATTGCAGGTGGCCATTGCTCAGGTTTGCGCTCACTGCGACCGATTCCCTTGTTTGGGGCACCAAAATGGCACCCATTGATAAATTGAGAGATGAACTGAGCACCAGTCTTGGGTGTCTGCCTCTTGATGAATCAATGGAGCAATGGCGATGGTGTCGGTGGCGGGTAGGACGTTGGAGAGGAAATTCGACCAGGCAAAACATATGGGGGAGGACGTTTACCCATCATTTAGGTTGGTCAAATAGATCGGCAAAAAATTGAAAATAGAGAGAGAAATGGGGCCTTGGATGATTTTGATGGCTTCTGCTGGATGAGGGGACGCAACAACCAACCAAAAGTCGGCCTACACGTTAGGATATGGTTAGGAGGGAGGGAGCGCAGGGCGATGACGATGGGGGGGGATGCTGTCAGATCATTTCGACCGTCAAATGAAGGGGCAAAAATATGAAAAACAAAATTCATCGTGGTCTTAGGCGGCCGCCAATCGACGATTGAATGCAACAACCAACCAAATACACGTGGGAGCGATGGGGAATAGATAGGACAGGACACGCGGATGGCAAAAAGTGCTCGGGGGGTGGTATTTGATCGTTCTG
>JALLAZ010001226.1:0-13312 GCA_036939755.1 Stephanodiscus triporus | reverse complement strand
AAGATTTTGTGACAATATGACCCCTATGACTCCGAAATGACCCTAAAAAATCTTGTCACCTCCATCTTACGAAAAATCTTATCGAAACCCAATTTTTTTTGCCTCGTTTTCGAGGAGGTTTCTTTGATAAGATTTTTTTCACAAGGACAATAGAATTTCCCGCCTTCTTCACTGCCCAGGTCCGCATCGTTCCGCTTGCGCAATCCGCTTGCTCCCCTCCTGATCCGCATCGTCAATGTAAACAATGTCTGCCATTGTGAACAGCCGTAGTATCATCCCTCTGGTTGCAACAACCACCGCCGCCACATTGTATCTGGTACACCAGGCTCGACGGAGTATTCTGGTGAATAATCTGGTTACGAAAGTTGTTATTCCTACGATGCGAGTCAGTTTCTTGAAGCGATACCATGCTCATCATAGACGATTTCGTCAACGAAAGACATGGTCTCAATTTGAGGACGAGCTCACAGAAAGGCAGTTCAGGCGCTATTTCCGCATGTCTCGACAAATGTTTATTCAACTGTGCTACGAGATTGAGGACTTGGTGGGTGAAAACACCTTCAAGCGGGAGGAGTATTTGCAACACTTACATGAGCAGGACACTGGTCAATCAAGCAATATCGTACATGCACACCTGAGTACTGGCGGCTTTATCTGCAGAGAGGTAAAGATCGCAGTTACATTGCGAGTTCTTGGTGGGGGATCCTACATGGATATGGCTCTTCTTTTTGGTATCAGTTTCAACCATGCACATAAGATAGTTGGATACGTCGTCAACAATTGGCTCACTCATCCCAAGTTCTATCCAATCGATGGTATTGAGTACTGTAAAAGTGACAACAGAATGAAAGAGGTATCCGATCTGTTTTTCAGTGCTTCTCAAGGTGTGATTTCTGGATGCATTGGTGCCCTTGATGGATGGGTTGTAAAAATCAAGGCACCATCACGCCGCGATGGCGTGACTGATCCGGCATTGATTTATAGTAGAAAGGGATATCATGGATTAAATGTTCAGGCGATTGTCGATAAGCGGAAGGTATTTCTTTACCGGAGTATTATTTCAAGAGGAGCAGAACACGATTCTACAGCATTCAAGAACTCATCTCTGTATTCGTGGTTGGTGAATAATTGGAACACTTTAAAGGAGAAGGGGTATTACTTCATTGGCGACTCTGCGTACTTCATCCGATCGTTCCTTCACACTCCATACGACAACGCCATTCATGGATCAGCAGAGGATAATTACAACTTCTTTCACTCATCGTCAGGAATTGCCATTGAGTGTGCATTTGGAGAAATGGATTTGAGGTTTGGAATATTCTGGCGTCCGCTTTCGTTTTCTCTAAATCGTAACATTGCTATCATTGATGCATGCATGCGTGTTCACAATATGTTAGTGATGGTGCGACCGCGAAATTGCTCTATTGATAGCATTGAAATGGAGGTCTTTAAAGCTGATGCATGACGGTACTTCAGTACAACTGACGATTTTGAAGAGGGTGTGAATGGTGGCGAATCCGACGTGAGATGTGCGAGCGACGGCAATCCAATACGAGGAGGTCGACCTCCACGGCTGGAAGCACAATTGGCGGTGGTTGGAAGGAAATGGAGGGATGATCACAGAGACGAGATTCAAAGACAGCGATTGGCACGCCCTCCTACTAATTGGTATCGCGAGAACAATCGAGTACTTTCATATTAGATGTTACTTAAAAATAATTTTTAGTCATCATCATAACTACAAATAATTTTTAGTCGTCATCATTACTACAAATACTGTCACCAAAATTGTTAGTCGTCAAGACTACTACAAATACTGTCATCAGATGTGTCGTCCTCGTCGCCAGTGGATTTACATAGCGTTGATAACTTCTCCCTATGCTTCTCCTTAACTTTCAAAAGGGTTTTAATCGTCTTCTTGACGTCTTGTATTTCATTATCAAGTCGTCGAACTTTTTTTACTTTGTCGATTTTGCTTTTGTCATTATCGAGCGCTGCTTTCTTTTCCTTCAAATTTTTCAGTTTCTTTTTGGTTTCGTCGATGTAAGCATCCGTACCTTGCATTTCACTCATCATCCGATTCAGTTCAGTTTCACTATTATTCATTGTTGCATTACCCGCAGCCATTGCATTTGCTCCAGGATTTGGTGATGCTGCGCTCGGAGTGCCACCCCTCATTATTTTTAGTAGTTCTGCACTCGTTAAATTTGCCGCTTCATTTTGTTTGTTCATTTCCTTCAGCACTGACATTAGATTATCCTCCTTCCGAGCCGATGCCGAGCGGCGCCCCCTTTGTTCAGTCCGTTCCTCTCCTCTTCCGCCGCCGACTGGCTCATCATCATCATGTGAATTGTCGCTGTTCCCAAAAACAACGTCATCGTCGATCGCGGCATATGCAGGCACTGTCGCTTTTTGTGTAACAAGCGGAAAGCCATACTGCTTGTCCCAAATATACACAACAGAAAGATAAATCCTCACCGGCTGATTCGAATAGTTCACGAACAGAACAGGATCAGGTTCTTCCCAAATTGTGAAGTCCTCATCAGCACCGGAACCCCCACCTGTTCCTTTCATCCAGTTGGTCATGGCAGGATTGTACTCAACAAGAACAGTATTAAAAATTCCGACAACTTCCTTCTCCGTCCAAGGCAATGCGATACGATCATGGTTGTTAGGGTTAAATGACCCATATTCCTCATATGCGTCGCCTCCCTTGCTGTTGTTTACTTTCAATTTTGTTGAGCCTCGAAGCCACACTGAGGGGATTTGTACCATCTTTTCCCTGTCAATGAAATCTTGATGTAGGGTTCGAAATCCAGCCTTTTTACGCCCAGATGCAGCATCAATAGTCGGACGATTCCCCCCCTTGTCTTACCCAACATGTCAGGGAGCAAGTCACGCAGTACATCACTTTTAAAGATTAAACCCATCACCCTAACTTTATCGTCGATGGTAGGCTTCTTCGTCTCTGGTAGGGGACCATACTCTTCGCGCAGACGTGATAAAATCGTGCTCTGACGCAACACGTAAACAGAAGGCTTGTCCGATTTCTGAATTAGGTCATCAATACTCACTTCTCCCAGATCACCTATCCCATGCACATCGGCAATTGCATATTCCTTCCTATGCATTGCGATGATCTTCCCTATATCATGCAAATAGGTTGATTTATTCGTCCCGCCTTTTGGCAACTGTGGGAAGTCAATCCGATGGTTAGACAACAAATCCCACATTAGCTGTGCCAGAACATAGAGATCTGGATAGAAGCGTATTCCATGGTTGGGGTCCTTGAATGAGATGTTCTTCGCCTTCCGCTTTGGCTTTGCCAAGGTGGGATCGTGTTGAGCAATATCCCCTTCAGACATGGGAACCCCCATGTCCTGGACTAAGTTGAAAAACAATTCGCGTTCAACATATAATGACTGATCCTTAATGACCTCGTCTAATGTCCTGGCGACAGGAGCCCGAGGAGGTGCTGCCGCTGGAGAATTCGTTGAAGCTGAAGAGGGTGTGAGGCGAGGGGATCCACAAGGAGATTGATGAGGATCATCAATTGATGGTGTGGGGGAGGAAAAATTCATCGTGGCGAAGTTGTTTGTTGTTGTGGCGAAGTTGTTTGTTGTTATTATTGTTGTCGAAGTCGTGTGCGATAATCTCAACACGGGGGATGACAATATTGTCAGAGACACCAAAAAGCATAATCTCAACACCGCCAATTTCACACAAGATTTTGGACGATGGCCAGAAAATCTTACCACAAAAATCTTATCGAAAGTCAAAAAAAATAGTGTTGAGAGGATGGGCCTTAGAGTCCCAGGAAACCTCGCCAACTTTCTACTATCGTACCATCCCATCCTTGGTCGTTGTTCATTTGTCACATATTTACGTATCGTACGATATCTAGAGCTTTTAGGCCCACGAAACGAAAACTAACTCTTGCCTCCGCCGCTCGGCCGCCGGCTCCATCCATTTTTATCTCGTAGATACAATATCGTAAGTATGGTACTAACTTACTTCCCATCACGTCTTTTTTTGTTCTTTCCTTTCCACACCACATTCGATTCGCTCGTCCCTCTCGTCCGTCCAACCCCCTCTACTTACGCTCCGCCCCCGCATTTCATCTTTATTTTCCCGTCGAAATCCTCCGTCTCGAATAAAAGAAATGACGACCGTCGTCCGTCGCCTGGCGGCACTATTCTGCCTGGCGGCGACGACGACGACGACGACCATGCCGTCGTCGATCGTCGTCGTCGTCGACTCGTTCGTCTCGCCTCCCCCGTCGTCGTTCGTGCCGCCAACGTCGCCCAAAAGACGGAAGACGGCTACTACGACTACGACTGCCACGACAACGACTACGGCTGCTGCTACGACCTTCCCCTCCCGACCGTCGTGCCCGTCCTTGTCGGCCCGCGGCGGCGGAGGCGGAGGCGGAGGAGGAGGAGGAGGCGTCGAGGGAGGAGGAGGACGTCCGCGTCGGGGGGGAGGGACGGGGGGGGGACGACACCACTCCCGCTATTCCGACAGGACGAAACGACAGGAGAGGGTGGGACAGGTCGTGCGGTCCGAGCTCGCGTCTTTATTGCATCGCGGAAACGTGCGCGAATTGACCGACGAGGATGCGATAGGGGACGAATTGCGACGTAGGATCAACGTCGTGCACGCCGACGTTTCCCCGGACCTACGTCAGGCCAGGGTGACGATATCGGTCCTTTCCGCGCCCTCCTCCTCCTCCTCGGGAGGAGGGGGCGGGGGCGAGAGGGAGAGGAGGGCGAACGACGCGATCTCCCGTCGACGCGCGTACGCGTGGCTCGTGCGCAACGCCAGGTCGATACGACATTCGCTATCGTCACGCATGAGCCACATGAAGGGGGGATCGCCGGAGTTGAACTTCGTGCAGGTCGACGTGGGAGGGGCCGTGGACGTCATGAGGCTGATAGAGAAGGTCACGAGCAGGGACGGGTACAAGAGGGAGGAATTGGACGGCGGGAATATGTCGCTCGACGATATGATTAGGATGGAGTACGAGGAGGGGGGGGAGTATGACGACGACGACGACGACGATGGGTGGGTGGACGAGGAGGACGACGAGGAGGACGACGACGACGAGGAGGGGGTAGAGGAGGAGGAGGAGGGGGAGGAGGAGGAGGGCGAGGATGATGATGATAAGGTGGAAGACGATGACGGTTGGGTCGACTTCGACGAGGAGGACGATGGCATTTCCGAGGACGAGGGGGAAGATGGACGAGAGGATGTCGTTGCATGAGGGATGGGAACGGAGAAATTGAAGGTATGGAAGGTGGGAGGAGGGGGGGGGGGATTAATGAATGTGATCATTCGACAGAAAGATGGCGAGGATTTGTCGTGGGGAGGAGGAACATGAGAAAAAGCGTGGCAGAATGGGCCATGGGGGTGTGGTGGTGGGGGGTGTACATTATCCATGGCGAATGTTGATTGGATATGTAGAAAAAGTTATTAATGGTCCCAACGGGGATACTAACAGCTATAATCACTTCTTTAATTTAATGGTGGCGCCGATGGAAGTCTAAGGCATAATCTCTCGTTGTCTCCCCATTCGCTCACCGGGAAATGCCACGCCATCGTGACGTTTCTGTCGCCACCTCCCAGACACGCGTTGCCCTGTAACTTGTCGCTGAACAGATCCAATGCACGGAATTTCGACGAATTCCTTGAAAGTGTGGTCCATCCTCACCATGCAGTTGCTCCTACTGTGTTTCTGTTGTGTCAGCTACATGTTGGCACCTCTCGGGAATCAAAGTTCAACACCAACTCAAGAAAATCGACAACAAAAGTAACCCATGTTACCTTTACAAAACTAAACAGCTGTTTTGCATCACCGAGAGTGTATTTCATTCGGATCTAGATAAATCTATTGCCTTAGATCAATTTTCTTGTCTAGTTAATCATTCAGGGAAGGCGGTGGTTGCTTCCATCCTCCAACACTGCCACTCATGTCAATCGCTCCCTGATTGCCCGAAATATTGGTTCTTTCGTTGCCTTGCATCTAGGGCGCGGATGCATAGTCGGGGCCTTCCTCGGACCTAGAACACACGGCCCACAGGCCGAGAGCGGGATTGCTGATGAAATAAAATTTGTTCTCGACGTCATCCTCGTCGGTCTCTGTATTCCAACCGTCCCTCAAACTAGTCATGTCGTACCTCCATGTCATTTTGCCCAATTTGGTGTACTCAAACACAACGGGTTCGATCTCTGTCCTTGTCAACTTCCCGGGACAGTACCTCACGGAGAGTCGACCCTCCGAGCTGCTGTGGATCATGTGGGCGACCGCCGATTCAATTCCCTGTCCTCCCTCATGGCCTCCATTATCACCGGCGTGCCAACGTAGCCCACCTTTCGTATCAGGCCGTTGATATGGTCGCCCTTGCTGAATTGTCTTGACAAACGGTGCGAGCATGATCAATTCCCCCCATTGTCGATGGCCATCCTCGTCCTGTATAGTATTCCTCATTCAGGTACACCACCGCCCTCCTTGGGGCGTGATCCAACAGGTTGAACTTGACCCTAAGGCTAACGTCACATGCCAAATTGTAGCACTCGACGTCGTTCCCGATGTACAGTCCCCATCATGACGATCTCTCCAGTCTCGTCATCCAGGCCCATCACCGTCAGTATGTACCAAAGGTTGAATTCGTCCTGTAGGTTCCTCTTGCTGGCCTAGTTAAGTATCGACCTGAGGGGATTCCGATTCCAACCCCTGCCCAGAATGTTTTCCATCCTGTGGACGTCCCCTATGAAGTGGGAGAGGTTCATGGCCTTGATGCCCCCGACTCCCACGAAGAGATTCTTGTTGAAGTTTGCCATCCCCAGGACCTCGTGGGGACTGAACGGGCACGGCAAAGGGAAAAAAGGGTCGTGAGTTTTCGAAATATTTACGATCCTCCCTCCCTCCATTTATCTCCTCTCTCCCTCCCTCTCCCCATCCCATCGCCAAAAAGAACAACTCACACGACCTGACCCACCGATATCACCAGAGGTGGCGGGGTACGTCGATCCTGATCGTCTTTATCGTTTTCGTTTTTGTCTACTTCTTCTTCGTCGTCACCCCAATTCTGTATCCTCTTCTCCCAAACATGTTTATTCAACTGCGCCGGCCACTGCTTGTTCACCATCTCGTAGGTCGCATCAGATACCATCTTGGCGGGGGCATGCCCTATGGTCACTTGAGGGAAGAAAAACGAAGACATCGAGAGGGTGTGTGTGGATGGGGTGGTTGGGGTGGACTGTGAGAGGTGAGCATTTGACGAGGCGAGAGAGAGCGAGAGAGAGCGAGAGAGAGAAAGAGAGAGCCCCTCCCCCCGCATTCTCTTCCTCTCCCAATGCCCCCGTCGAAAGCCTGCTTGAGCGCGTAGTGCACGGCCTTGAAGGGGTCCCAGTCCTTCTCCATGTTGGTGTAGGTCAGGTGCATATTTGCTGTCCTGTGCATGTGCAGCGCGATCTGCAAGGACAGGTTGGTGGTGGACCCCCAGGCAACCCAGGTCATGTCCATGAAGAGGCATTTGGTGTTGGCCTTCATGCGGTCCATGCGGGCATGTAGAGGTCGTTCCCGTTGTCGTTGTAGATGGCATGGCTTAATGGATTACCGAATCATACCCGCTCTCTTCATGGTGGTAGAACCACTGTGTCCATCTCTATTTACTCTATGATATTATTATGAATGGCACCAAGTAAAGATGCCATTGGCGAACGGACGAGCGGAGGAGTGGAGGTGAAATTGGTGAAATCTGGCGGGAGATCCGCCGAGATGAGTGTGGTGGCGCGCTGGCTTGCGACACTAACGCACCTCTTGTGGATATTCTGGTTGAACTTTTGACCACCCCAGGCCAGATGCGCATTCGAAAATACGATAACCCTAAACCCATCTCCCCTGGCTTCGCCTCTCTTTTATCACTGGGGAATCAGTGGATTATTCCCAGCTGCGCCTGCGAGAATAACCCTAACTCGGCAGGCACGCCTCAGGTCAGCAACACGTTGACACCTTGTGAAATCGAAGTTCAACACCAACTCAAGAAAATCTTTTGCGTCACTTGGGAATCAGTCCAAAACAACATAGCTTCAGGAAAATTTCTGGGAAGCAACAGCCGACGATCAGACACAAACAAAAAAAATTGATGTCAAACTCTTCTCCCTTTCAAAAAAGCAACGAGACGAGAGGCACAAAAAAAATATTTACTCTATGATATTTTGACCCTCCATAAAATATCATCGTTGGCTTCGACATCATTAAGCTAATCCACCTTTTCCAATACTCTACAACATGAAGTTCTCCGTTAAATACCTCGTCGCAGCATGGTTGATGACCATGAACACTAAGGCTCAGGTGAGTTGAATTTTTGCGCCACCATGATTTGTAGGGGTAAAGGGAACGGTCCATCCTGCTGTCAGCGGCATCCACAAGGCGCGTCTACGGACCAACCGCCCGCCTTCCCCGATGACGATTCTCGTCGCGACTCTACGGCGACGAAGTAGTTTGTCTCGGTTGCACGCCGCACCTCAAAATGGTCATCTCATCCACTCCCACCGCCCACAAAAAGAAGCACCCCCAAGCACCAGCCCATGGCCAAGATCTCCATGGTGTTCGTCGTCTCCATCAACGGCGGCGCCGCCGCGTCGTCCCCCACGCTCCATCAACGACGTCGGACCGCGGACCCCGCGCCGCCCAGCGGCCTCTTTGCTGGGCCTTTGCCTTTCCGCACAAAAGTACTTTTTATGTCTTTTAATGTGACTGACCACGATCGTTCTTCGTCCTCAAATAACCACAGGCAAACGATGCCGCCGTCGTCGGCACGACTCCCATCAAAGAGGCTCTTGATCAAGCCCGAGATAGTCTTCGTGGACTAGCATCGGCTAACGCTGGTGGCAACAACAATGTGAGTCTGCTGGGTGTTTATTGTGTGTGTATGTGTGTGTGTTTCATGAATTTGAAATGACATCTAACATTTATTGTCTTTTATCTTTCTTCGTTCTTTTTAAATCCCGGCAGGGTCAGCAGTGTGCCAAGTGCTTTGAGGACATCAAAGCGGAACTTGTGGATCTTGCGGAGGCGTTGGAGCTCTACTTGGCTCAAACTTTGGAAATTCGCAAGGAAGTTGATGAGACACTCAAGTCGGTGAATTGGATTGCAATGGGGAATGCAAATGGAAATGTGCGTTGAAGGCATACTGTGTGCAAACTTAGGCAATTGAACAGGATGTCAATGTCACACTTGTTTCTGTTAAAGCTATTTTCTATATTAAAATAGTCTCCACTAAGGCCAGAGCTTACTTACAATCCTTGAATCTAACGCCTCCTCGTCCTCTTCGAAGTCTTTGTTGTCGTAGTCCCGTCTACGTTCCGGCCGAGGATCCCCCCCAAGGCCAAGAGCTTCAAGGTCTCCATCGACGGCGGCGCCGCCTCATTGCTCCGTTCCCTCGTCGTGGGCGAAATTGCGCTCCCTTCCCCCGAATCCAAAGCGGATGATTTCCCGCCGTTGTCGACGACGTCCGACCGTGGACCCGCCGCCGGTGGCACCACTCCTCCCACCGCTTATCTGGCTGGTACCGTCCGGATACCGGTCCGCGGTCGCCCTTCCCGGAGCGTTCTCGGGACTACTACCGCGATGAAGACCATGAAGATGAGGACGACTGCGACTATGATATCTTTCTTAGCAGGGCCTTTATTTTTCGCCATTTGTGTGTGATGCTCTGCGCCTATCCTGTCTGAACGATTGTTCTTCGTCCTCAAACATCCCATCGGGCATCTAAGTACAGCGATAAATCACTTCTTTAATTTAATGGCGGCGCCGATGGAAGTCTAAGGCAAAATCTCTCGTTGTCTCCCCATTCGCTCACCGGGAAATGCCACGCCATCGTGACGTTTCCGTCGCCACCTCCCGGACACGCGTTGCCCTGTATCTCGTCGCTGAACAGGTCCGACGCGCGGAAGGTAATCGTGCGCTCCTCCCTCGAATTCTCGACGAATTCCGTGAAGTTGTAATTCACGATGTGACTCGTGCACCAGCGTCGGAACGATCGTTCCTCGAGCAGGTCCATCCTGTGATCGCGCATCTTGTCGTTCGATATCACCATGGGACGCAGGCCGGGGTATCGTCCATCGGGGTTGTCGGGGGGGACGTCGATGTTGCGACCGGCGGTGGAAACCGTTTGATTCGATACGCTCGCCAGCATCCAGTCTGCTTGCGCGCGCGCACGAGGGAGGGGGGGAGGGAGGGGGGGGGGGGGTCACAAGATTCGCTCGTCATTTTAAGAGGGAGGACGGAGGATCGAAAATAATATCGCCACACGAAAGACGTTTCCAAAAAAGAGGATAACGCAACATCAAACTCACACAAGTCATCGAGGCACATCGGCGGAACGACGTACATCTGTCCCTTCTCCTTGAGACGCTCCAAGAATTCCAGTTCCTCGTCGCGTAGGACCTGCATCATCCCCTGTCGCAGGTGAAACCTCTGGTTGGTGTACTTCTGGGGGAAGACCACCAACGGGTACTCCCCCAGCTCCTCCAAGGCCTTCACCATGTGCACGAGTTGGTATACGTTGACCCTGCCCCAGCCGAAGTAAGCGACGTTGGCGCCGTCGACGATGGCCGTGTACGGCGGACCGTCGCGCGCGTCGAGCCAGGCCGAGAAGTCCTTGAGGATCTGCGTCGCGAGCTCGGCCTTCTCGGCGTTGTCGTTCGTCGACCGTCCCTTGGCCGCGAGCTTCGCGGTGTACTCCATCGACTTCATCCGGGCCATGCCCAACAGGGCGTCGTGGAGGTGCGTCCGTTGCGCATCCTCGAGCACGATCAGGCGCAGGGTCGCGCCCGTGGCGGGACAGGCGGCGGTTTCCTCGTCGATCGTCACCCGATCGGCGACGAGGGTACGATCGTCCCGTCGGGTCGTCGTCGACGGCATCGTTTGCGTAGTCGTCGTAGTAGTCGTCGTCGTCGTGGGATCGATGCCGCATCCCGCGAACCCGATCGCGAATCCGTCGCGCAGGGCCGCGGCCGACGCCTCGGATATGTCGAGGACGTCCTCGGCCATCTCGGAAACGAGGGAGTTCAATAATTCCGGCCCGCGCACCGAACGACGGCCGTCGTAGTGTCCCATGACGTCCTCCGCGCCAGCGGACAGGAGGACGCGATCGGAATCCGGACGGAAGTACCCGTTCCTCGCCACCGCCGCGATGAAGTCCGCGTACGTCGACGCGTCCATCTTCACCCTCGACGTATCCCTCATCCTACGATACAGTCGTAAAGCGGAATCGATGTCGCCGACGTCGCAGTACAGCCGAAGTATCGGACTCGTCGTGCGATGGCGTAATAGCTGCCCGAGGGGTCCGTCGGGCGTGATCCCGTCGAGCAGGGCCTCGGCTCCCGACGCGTCGCCCCTCGAAACTAGCGACTTGACGAGCAGGGTGATCGTCTTCTCCGTCGGGAGGTACAGGGCGTCGTGGTACATCGCCACCTCCGCCGCGACGTCCCTCCTCACCCCCCCCCCCTTCCAATCTACCTCTCCCTTCTCCTCCCCCTCGAGGCCGAGTACGTACAGGTACGTGCTCAGCGTTCGACTCAACGGCACGAGTCCCGCCTCGAGGATCTTCTCCCACGCGACGCGTATCGGTCCGGGATCGGACCTACGTGCGCAGTCGTCCGCGAGGTGCGCGAGAAGTACCGAAGCGAGCCTGTGCTGCGATTGGGTGAATCCCGTCCTCTCGAGGAAGGCATCGCACCTCTCGCGTATTTTTCGCCTCGCGTACGACGTAGGACGCGCCCCGTCGTCGTCGTCGTCGTCCGTCCCCGCATCGTTCGTATTCGTCGCCGCCGTCCCGCGGGAGGAAGAGGAGGAGGAGGAGGAGGACCCCGCCGGCAGGGGGGGGGATATTAAACGCGACACATCCCATCGGGGCAATTTTCGCGCCCTGTCGAGCATGTGACTCTTCACGACGATGAGGTCGTCGGCGTTCTTTCGAAAATCTCGAACGACGTTCTTCTTCGAAGCGATCGCCTCGATGGCGCGCTCGAACGAGTCGAATTTCTCGTCATCGGAGTAGCGGCGGCGGTGGCGCTCGTCGTCGTACTCGTCGCAGTCGTGGTCGTAGTCCTCGTCGTCGTCGATGATGGCTACGGGGGGCGCACCACGAGGGGGGGGGGGACCGCGGCCGGGATCGTCGTCGTCGCGGTGATCGTCGAGCCACGCCGCGAGGAGGGCGCGAGGCCGTCGATCGGGCGACGACGACGACGGCGACGACGCGCGAGCGGATCGATGACGATGTAGACGATCCCGATGATGATGATGGCGGGGGACGAACGACGCCGCGGCCTGCCGCCGCGTCGGACGACCGCTCACACCCGCGCAGAGCGCGGCGGTGCATATCGAAGCCATGCGAGGCACAGCGTGCGCCCTCCTGCCCATTATTTATTCCCTTTTTGCCGGTGCCGCTACTCTATGTAGCTGCCGGGAGATGGTTTATGTCGCCGCCTTCGATTCGTTGGCATCAGGAGGCGATATTTGTTGGAGGGCGATATTGGTCGATATTTCTGTCCGTCGCCAAATATCGACCAAATATCGCATTACCAGCAAGAGAGAAGGTAAAAAAATATGCCTCATCGTACTATGCGAGCACTGTATCAACCATGGCGTCAAGCGGCTTTGGCCCCTACCATGGCCAGTGGCACGTTGACGCGTGAGGCATTCAACAATCAACAAGGGAAGGAGGCGGAGATGGAATGGAAGGGGGGCGAGGATGGGGGGGGCGACAGGTCGGCACGGCGAGTGGCGGTGACGACGGCAATAGCGACGAGGCGTGGAAATGATGGCGGCAATGGCGGCGACGGCGACAGCGACAGAGGTGACACAATGATGTCAGCAACGACAGCGGCAATGGATACAGCCATGGCGGCGGCAGCGGCGACGACAACGACGGCAGCAAAAATGGCGACAACGTTGGCGGCGGCGGCGATGGCGTTAGCAGCGGCGACAACGGCGACAACAGCAACAACAACGTGATGACAGCGGCGGTGTCGTCGCGCTGACCATGATCTCTACACGCTGAAGGCGTTGATCCAGCGGGGGGAGGAACCCAGTGCCAGGGCGATACGACGATGATGACGGGCCGGCAACCGGCGGCGTGCGGCTCGGAGGTCCAATATTTGAGGGAGGGTAGAGGGTACTCTAGAGTAGATAGGTGTCTAGAAATATCGCCTCCAAAATATCAACCAAATATATTGCCCAAAACCCCCTGAAAAATTGATTGTGTTTGAGGAGGTTTCGGGCGATATTTGGTCAATATTTAAT
>JALLAZ010001220.1:0-12418 GCA_036939755.1 Stephanodiscus triporus | reverse complement strand
GCTATTGGGCGTTATCTTTGGCTGGCTGAGGCGGCCAAAATTGGCGGAGAAACTATGATTTTACGAAGCTAGTAAAAAAAATGGTTGCATATCTGCGACCATAGTTGTTAAGCTGTTAACATCCGCTGTTGTTGCGCCGATTGCAATAGCGCAGCGGGGAATCACATTCACGCCTCGTTGCACTGAGACAATAGATGTGCTTTGATCCTTGCATCATGAATGATGTCTGTTTTTTTCCGTGACGCCAAAACTGGCTGTGCAATTGCAATTCCCATTCAAACGCCAACGACCAAACCATCTCACTTACCTCGCAGAACCTATGTCCACCATTGCATGATGGGGTGGGTGGAGTTGTTGCGCACAGGGTGATTTTTGGATTTTTGGAACCCCATAGCATTCCATCACCGGTCAAAAAAGGTGGTAATGACTGAACTACTGCTATGACCAAACTACTACTATAACCGACTACCGCTAATTCATCATTACCCAAAAAGGGGAGTTTCATGGCTCCAAAATGCTCTAAATGCTATTTCGGATGCATTCCTGAATCAGTTTTGTCCTCAAATCTCATTTTTTGATGCAGTTATGGCTACTCAAATTTTATTTTTATCCGAAAAGAAGGGAGGGATTCCGGACAAGACCGAGGCATCTTTGGAGGGTTCCGGCAACGTTTCAGACATCCTTAACTCACCCACATTCCTCAAATGAAAGGTGGATGTCCTGCAATTGCAATCAGACATCGCTGCCGTCGTCGTTTGTCGTTGTTGTCATCAGGAGGAGGTGTTATACATACCAAACAAGTAGGATGTACAATGGCGGGAAACTAAGGGATTCCCGCCATTTCTGGGCCATCCTTAAGTAAGTATTAGGCACACATTCTCCTATGAGAATACGAGAAACAGGAAGTGAGAAGGGTTGTTGTAAACCAGCGACCACACGCTACATTGGCAACCCATTTAGCTGCAAAAGCTACACAATGCCAGACGGGACAAATTGAAGTATTGTCCAATAGTCTCATAATTGATAAATATTCTTTACATTGACTACAACGCTAGCACGTGGGTTCAGCAGATATTTATCAATCCAATCAAACCAATTGTCTGACCGACCAATGCGGAACATCGCCCTTGACCCCAAGCGCACGAGATTAAGCTACAAAACGCTCAAAAATCTCCGGGACAAAATGACATGCCTAAATGGCATCATAACTCCCAAGGCCATTGATTGTCTCGAAGACGAACTTGACGGCATCTTTACCGTCATCAAAACGCACCACTATGAGCAAGGCCAAAAATAAAGCCACCTCCGGCGTGGACGCACACTGTACCCACCGACCCATGAGCTTACTCCGTGGCGGCACTGGCCACCGGAACCTCAGCAGCGCAATGCAAACAACTCGTCATCACGCACAAGGGGACGATTGAGAGCAACACCAACTACCTCAAGGTGGAAGAGGCGGGCAAGGAACTCATCCTTTATGCCGTCAACAATGACGCACTCGCCCCACTAAAAAAGTAATACATTGGTTTTGGGGACAAAACCGTTCTCACGGTGATCGTCCATCTACAAACGAAAATGGTTATCAAGATGACCACCGTACAGAAGCACAAGTACCGCATGAAGGGTTACAACGCCATGTGGGACCCAACAACAAGCATTGCAGCATACTTCATGCCGCTGGACCGGTTCCAAGTATCGCTAGAGGACCGCGGCATCACAACTAGCATGGCAGAGAAATGCATGGCGGCCGGAGCCCAAATGTGGGCGAGCAAAATGTTCACAGAAGAGCAAAAGCTGGGGGGGGGATTGTTAGTATATACGTAGTAGTAATAGGTACTTAGACCTCACTTCTACTCCAATCCTCTCATGCCCTCCATGACGGGATCTGGAGTCCTACAGGTTATGAGCAACACGCTTTGCCTAGCCTTCCTCGACCGACGCTCGCGGCGGATATTTTGTTAATTTATTGGCAATTTTTCCCCCGACGTGGGCCGCCTCGCACCGCTGCTTCCGCCGGTCCGAACTCAGTCCTAGACCCTACACTGGTGACGTGGAATTGCAATTTATTGACGTGAAATTATAATTCATTATAATTCTCATGGCTTCCTCCAGCAACGGTCCCCGCACTCGCTCCCGATCTCAACAACGCCCCTTCTCCGGCGGCCACAGCCACCGCTCCGGTCACCGCCACTCCCTCCCACCGCATCGCTGAGCCTTGGAACGAAGTGGTACGGGGCGCGTCCACTCCACGCGCCGACGCAACGGCGCCCCTGGCACCTGATCGCCCCTTTGAGTCCGCTAACCCATACATGCGCCTACGCTTGTCGCGCGACAACTCTCCGGACAACTGTTCTCGCCGGTTGGAGGATCTCCTCACGCCAAGCGATCTACTCCTCCCCCCGACAAGGCTGCCACGACCGCCCCGACGGATGCAGACGAGGCTGCTGTCACGACCGATCCGACGGCTGCCGACAAGGCTACCACAACCAACCCGCCGGATGCCATCGTGTTGGACGCTCCCGCGCCAGACATTTATCATGAAATACACGACGTCAACCCCGCCCTTGCCAATGTCCTTCGTGCTCGAGACTTACAGTGGACGACTCTAATGAATGAACGGGACACTGGCTTTAAAGCCCACTTGACCGCCATGGACACATCTATCACATCAAAAATGGACGATTATTTCAAGAACAACCAAATCGCTACCAAATACTTTCTTTGCAGTGCCCAAGACGCACAGAACCAGGAATTTGAGGCTTTCCAGTCCCGACAGGAAGATATTCTTCACGCGCTCCTTCCCAATATTGTCAAGGCGGAATTAGAGCCCCTGAAGGCCTCTCTTGATTCTACTATAGCACTTGCCACGGCAACCATTGAGGCCGCGTTCGATCCTATCCGGACTTCTTTTGACGCCTCCGTCGCCATGCTGGACGATCGTATGACTGCCTCGTTGGTGGATTTCGACAAACGCCTCGACGCTCTCCACGGTAGCTCCTACGGTCACATGACAAAGACTGCGCTCCCGGCCATTACACGACAAATTGATGCCATCGAAGCCCGTCTTCTCCATTCCCCGCACGACGCAGCCGACACAGTGGACCCTTCAGATGATGATGCCCCCAATGCTCGTGTGGCAGTTGCCGCGGGGGATGATTCCACAGCCAAGACAGCTGACGACACGTCCAAGATGGATGCCACGGCCCGCAGCCGTGATGCATGGGCCTCGGGGGCCTCGACGCGCGAACGTGGCATTGTCAACCCCATCCACATGGGACCCCCTCGCACTTCGTACGTTGCCCCTGGTAGCGGTCACAAGCGGTTGCCTTCCCGTGGACCCCTTCCCCCTAATCCATACCACCCCTCTGCTCCCCAGCTTCATCAGACTACCATCCCCGAATCGCTGTACCATGGTGAACGGACTGCTCCCCATGCAACGGTGCACACCGATCACTATGCATCACGTGATTGCCTCTCCTTTATTGTGGGGGGGCCAATTACGTCCCCACGCCATAGCGACCGTACCATTCATGCCCGCTCGCTGGGTGCAAGCCGTTTCGACACCATTCGCCTGGCTACCGAAGAATATCATATCGGGATGGACGGCTGTGACTCACTCACGGATGCGATCCTTCAGGAATGCGGTTACGCCAACGTGAAAGCCTTTGTGGATGATGTTGTTGTGTGCTACAATGATATCATCCTTGTCCACCACAAAGTCCGTGAACTCTGGTACAATGCCTATGCCCACACCACTGGACCTCAAGTCAACAAGATTCTTCATAAATCTTTAGCGGTGTTCTCCAAGCTGTCATCCATGCAGCTGGACACTGTCATTGGCTTCTATGAACACCTCCAGGAGATTAGCATGGGTCACTCTCTCACTCTGATGCCGTTCGACACCGTCGTTCTTAAAAATCGCTTTGAGGGTCTCTGCTCCCCGGGCCTCGGCCTCGTAAGATATGCCGCCATGCCCAAGGGCTTCATGGAGCTCCTCCCTTGGCTGATCCCGGGCCCTCTTTTGCCCCAGGTGAGCGCTACCCTCGCGTTGGTTTGTTACGAGTCCAACAATGGCTACGATTATCTATGGCGTATGGCGTGTTCTTGAGCTTTCCGTCCCTGGCTTTGATCCTACAGTTCCCATTCAAATCCCGGCTTGGGCCGATGCTAGCGACATCTTCACTTTTGCTCAAGCCTATCTCCTATACTTCCACCTCCAAGCCAAGCTCAACTTTCATTATGATGATCGGACTCGCAGTGGTATTTTCCTATGGGCTATTCAATACACAGAATTTGCGGATACTGTTACAACTCTCCAGTCTCATGTCAACTCCTATCGTGAGGATTTTGAAGATGGCTACCTCCCCCCTCATCTTCGTCTCCATGGCCTCGCCACAAGTAACAATCAGAATTCTCAGGCTCGCCTTCGGGATATTGCGGTACCCCAAGCTCGTCGTCTAGGCGTCACTTTCTCCCAAATCCAAGGCGTTCCTACGTGCAATCGGCTTGGTCGAGACGACACTCCTTGTGGTGGCTTCCGTGATAGGGGTAGCGATTGGAACAACCGTGCTCGTGGATGGCTCGATGGGGATAACACTGGTGGCGGCAGTTCTTCCTCCACGCCTGGATCACATGACCGTGGCGGTGATGGCGCCGGTAACACACCTCGTGGCCGTGGTCGCCTTGCCCATCCTGACCGCAACCACCGTCCATTCCTCCCCGACGTTCAATGTGCCACATGCAAACGGGTTGGTCATGTGGCGAAACATTGTGACATGTTGGCTACCACTATTTGTCTGGAGAGGTGCATGAAACACAACATGTCTGCGTCCATCGGAGATTCCATCGAGAAGGAGTGGCTTGATTGCTGGAAAGAGCGTCTGGGTAATCCTACACAGACTCCTTGCCAAGTCCTTCACACCTATGTGGAGGAACTCAACATCACTGTCGCCGGCCTTGACGACACTATGGAGTGGGAATATTGGGATGACAGTCCTAATGACGATGACACCGCGGATGAATGACTAGAATACGGTCTCGATCGATGCGTTGGTCGTGACCATATCCCCTTCGATCTGCCCATGGCCTCCCACCTTCTCCTCCCCACTTCTGTGCCCATGGCCACCCCCATTGCTCAGGACGACGTTGTGGATGCTCCGATTACTTTGGACCACGCCCCAGCTCTCCCCCCCCCTGAACCCCCTCCTGAGGACCCGCCTACACCACTCACACTGTTTCCTCCTGAGGACCCGACAGGGGATCCCAGCAAGTTCTTCCCTCCATGCTCCCTCTTTGACGAATTCATGCGGCCACCCTCACCAACTTCGGTTGTCTCTACGACATTGGACCTTCGCCAAGATCAACTTGTTGCATCCACCCTCGCTCAACTCCCTGATATCCCTACGATCATGGACAGCGTCCGACATGTTGTCTGTTCTCCTCGTGTCTGTGGCGTCCACGGAGACGACGTGTCGTCTGTCAAAATTCTCTGTGTCTCTGACAGGAACGCGGTCACCTCATCAATGGAGGATCAAACGTATGCATCACCGGCGATCTCCATACCCTACTTGACGTTACAGACATACCTCCTATCGGTATATCCGTTGCTCTTGATAGTGCATCCTCTTCTGTGGACGATAGGATTACTAAACGTGGCCTCCTCCCACTCACGCTCTCCGATGGCACAACCTACTTTCAGACCTGCTTCTACTGTGCCAACATGGTCGAAACTATCATTTCTCCCACAGCTATCCTTAATTCAAGCGATGTCTTCTACTACTGGAATCAGGAGGGATACAAGGATCCAACAATCCCGGGTCGGATACGGTTTACAAGCCGTGACGGCCTCGCCTCCATGTCCTTCAATCTCGAACAACGCGACAACCTCTATTACTGCTTGACGGACACGTTCACCGTTGACCAAGATCCAGTACGCCCATCGTGTCGTCGGACTAACATTCTGCTTTCCACTGCCATTTGACGGCCCGACATCAAAGGCCCGTCAAGTCGAATTGGAGGTGTGGTTACTATGGTTCGGCTTCCCCGGGGAACACCAATTGGACGTATTCCCATCGAACGTCACTGGAACACCCCCTGTCTTTGAATATCACCCTTTCCATTCCATTGACTTCAAAATGCAGGCCTACATCCGCAAACAAGCAGCTCAATGCACGGCTGAACGTATCCCCACATGTGGTGCAGAATTTTTCATGGACTTTGCTTTTATGCGCGCCTCAACGCACGACTACAAGCGCCCCAACAAAACCTCTGATCGGATCGTTACTTCATACGACGGCCACTCCTCTCACCTCTTTATTGTTGATGGCGCGTCCCGACGGGTATGGGCATTTCTGACCAAGACAAAAAAACCTCCCCTAGATATCCTCCGGTCCTTCATGTCTAAATTTGGTATCGGAAATGGTGTCGTTCGAACGGACCAAGGCAGTGAACTTGCCCGTAGCGCGTCTTTCCGTGATATGATGCTGCATGACTTTAACTACGTTGTCGAACCTACTGGTGCAGACAGTCCCTCTCAGAACGGCGGCGCTGAAATCTACAATAATATGCTGGCCGTCAAGGTTCGTACCCTCCTCTATGGCTTGGACCTCCCCGCTAAATTCTGGTCGGCTGCCCTCCTGCACGCTGTCTACCTCCAGCCATACGAAGGTTGGTTTGGCCGGAAACCGGATGTTACCCACTTGAAAACTTTTGGCTCTCGTGTGTGTGTGAAACGAACTGGCTCCAGATGGTGCAAGCTTGACCGGCACAACTTTACCGGAATCTTCCTCGGCTACACGGCCACCGATCAAAATATCATCTACCTTGACCTGGACTCGGGAATTGTCAAGTCTTGCTATCACGCCATCTTTGATGAAGCATGGTACCTGCAGCCGACTCGTCCTCCCGCAGCACAACTCCTCTACGACCTTGGGTTGGAAGCCAAAGATGAACCTATGACCATCGCTGGCCCTCTTCACCCAATACCCATCGGATCCATCACACCTGTCTCAGTCCCTTGGCCTCCCCACCCAACCAAATCAAGCGCTAAAGCTAAACCCCTGCCCTTGCCTCCGCCACTATGCCTCTATGCTCCCCTGCCACTTCGCATCACTGACAAACCCCAACCACAAGCTATTGCTGCTCGCGCCGCCTGGGTCAAATCTAACGATGAACAGAACACCAAGAAACAAATCGCCGCTGATGTCGTTACGGACTATCTCATCGGAAAGGACGACATGGCCATGATTTATATCTCCCCGGATCCATTTGGCTCGGCATTTGAGGAGGACCTCGACCTTTGGAAATTCTGTTTCTTTGAAAAAGACGACCGCATCTACCTTGCTTCCATGTCTCCTAGCACGCCGGGTGCTCGCATTCCCCGTTGGCGCATGCGTCTTCGCAGTGCCTGGCCTATACAGATCAACGATTCTCCTGTCTCGTCTATCTCCGATGCCCAGTCAGTGTTCCAACAACTCTCAGCCACTTCCGCCCTTTCCTGTACTCTCCTCTTCTTGCACCCAGAAATCACCCCTGACATCTCCAACAAAGGCCTCCCGATAATGTCCACGTCCGACTTCTCCCAATTCACCCACGACCAACTGAATAATCGCCTTGATCTCCTTGAAGACAGATTACGACTACAATGAATGTGATCATACGATATCGTCAAATCCGGTGACGTTCTGAACTACACTACGCGGGTCATGAAACTCACGCGTGGGAAATTTCTTCGTCAGGATGATTGGTCGGACTGGCAGGACTCCGAATATCTACAGCTCGACCAATACGACTCACAGGGCATGTTTGGCAACCCCGTTGCCATTGACGAGGATGATGCCATCTTCCATCTTGTCTGGACCTATGCTATTAAAGCCCTCAATTGTCGGAAGAAAGCACGATGCGCATGTGCTATGGGTCAACTTGCTCCGGCTCTGTCCAGGTACTCGACGAGACATACGCAAATTGTGTTGATCAGACTAGCTCACGCTTATTTTATGCTATTGCCGCCGCCGAGAACCTCCTTGTTTTTGGGTCCGATGTCTCGAATGCATTCGCGGAAGCTCCACCTCCCAAACAAGGTTTCTACGTCAGACCGGATTGGGCTTTCCATGAGTGGTGGGTTCAACATAAGAAGCGCCCTCCTATTCCTCCAGGGCACGTCATCCCAATCCTATCAGCAATGCAGGGCCATCCGGAATCCCCAAGACTCTGGGAAAAACATGCCGATGCCATCCTGCGGGAACTAGGATTAACCCCAACCGTTCATGAACCTTGTCTCTACTCAGGCATGATTGCTGGTCAATGGGTTATATTTATGCGACAGGTCGACGACTTCGCCATCGCTGCCCCAGACGAACGTACGGCCAACATCCTCCTCGACATGATCAACGATCAACTCAAAATACCCCTCAAACGACAAGGTCCCATAGACATGTTCAACGGCATCGACGTTTCACAGACTCGCGACTACATCAAAATCTCCTGCCACACTTACATCAACAAGTTCTGCAAAAAATACCTTAACACTTGGCTCAACAAGATACCGCTGACCGACAATCGACCTACACCTCTCCCAACAGATGCTACTTGGATCAAGAAATTTATCGCCGCAATTGAACCTAGCCACCCCAAAGACCAAAATGCCTTGGCAAATAAAATGCAGATTAAATGCAAAGCTGGAGTCGGCAAGCTAATCTGGGTGATGACGACATGCCGTCCCGATATTGCCTTCACAAGCATCAAACTTTCACAGTCTAACTCAGCACCAGCAGAACACCATTATCAGGGCTTGAAACACGCCATTCGATACGTCTACATCACTCGCAATGACGGGATTTACTTCTGGCGCACTCGTCCTCATCCTGAACTACCAGAAGGCCCACTACCACCTATCAATAGCAATCGCCAGAATCTACTCCTTGAAGACTGCCCCCAACACGATGCTAACATAGCCGTCACATATGACGATTCCGACTAGGCCACTTGTGATAAAACGCCTTGATCATTCAGCGGCATCTGTATTCAACTCGCAGGAGGTACCATCGCGTACAAAACAAAATTTCAACCAACAGTCGCACTATCCTCTACTGAAGCCGAGTTTATGGCAGCTTGTGACGTTGGATGTATGTGTCTCTTTGTTCGCAGCATACTTTGGGACCTCAATATCCCTCAAGAAGCGGCCACTGTTGCGTATGAAGACAACGACAGATGCACCGCTATGGGAAATGCACAAAAACTAATGCCACGAACATGACATATTGATATTAAGTATTTTGCGTTGTGCGACTGGGTCGAGCAAGACCTCATTCTTTTGGAATGCATCGACACATCCATTATTCTCGCAGACCACCTCACCAAAATCTTGTCTAGAATACTCTTTCATTGGCTCGCTGATTATATCCTTGGCCATGTTCCGCCAAAATACTCACCTGTATATCAGCGCGCGATTTCCACATACAGTGACAATTACAAGGATGAAATTGATCAGTTTGTGCCACATTCATTCACTGCCCCCATTACAGCTAAAGCGGCTCGGATCTTCGCACCTACACTTGATGAAGTACATGGTAATCCATGGCTCTGCATTCTTTGGCATGAGTGTACAATCCAGAACTACGTTATGGATTGTGGGGGGGTGTTAGTATACGTAGTAGTAATAGGTACTTAGACCTCACTTCTACTCCTATCCTCTCATGCCCTCCATAACGGGATCTGGAGTCCTACAGGGATCAAGCCCACTGCAGACCAAACGTAGCCAAACCTCCAGGGCTACTTCACCGAAAAATGGCTCGAGCGGAAGCAATATTCTGCCGTGACAGCCAAGCAATCTCGGTTCAAAGAGGCGGCTCTAGCCACCCAGGAAAAAGAAGCAGCCGAAGCAGAAGGCGAGACACAGGCCATGCTTTTTGCCATGCTGCAGGAGCAACATGACAAGCAAATTGCATCCATGGAAGCCACAAACAAGGCCAACATGGATGCCATGATGGAGAGCATGAATGCACTGGTGACGGCAGGATACAACAAAGAAAATGTCATCCCACCCGGCACAATGCCAGCAGGCGACGGACCCAAACGACCACGACCAAAAAAACATCACTGCCCCAACATCACAAACCCGTCCAAGGATAGTACTAAGCTGAACTGTTCATTTTACTGCTTAGTAATGGTCATGTGCAGCAAATAGTTTACGCCTAAATTTTTAAAATGTGGCGTAACTTTTGTGTTTAAGCCTTCGCTTTTATGGCTCTTGTTAGTAAACTTTTTTCCAATTTTCACCAGCTTTCCAGTAAACTTACTGACATACATACTTATTCCATTGTATGTAGGCTCTTAATTTTGATACTCCCCGTCCTACTCACCAAAAATTTAGCCTCTGAGAAAGCTTGTTCCAGCCCTTGTCATCCAACAACTGCCCTCCCCCAAGAAAAAAGTTAGGCTTCAAACACCCTCAAGATGAGCTCTCCTCCACCTCCGTGGTGCCATGCAACAATCAAATATTTTTCATTTCACTTTCACTCAATTTGCTGGTAAGCTGTTTTTTTATTTGTTATCTCTTTTATCTTGATGGGGGGAATGGGGGAGGCAACAACGACGAGACGCCGACCGCCGCCCGGGCGGCCTCGACCGTCGCCCCTCCTCTCCCCTTCCTCCTCCTCCTATTGTCTGCATTTTGAATTTCTTTCGAACAATGGAAGCTTCGGTCAGAGCTCTGGTGAAACGCCACCCCCTCAATGGCCGCAGCGGCCCTGGCCCTCTCGTCATTGTCGTTGTCGTCGTCGGTGGATGCCTTTGCCGCGTCTCCTTGGCCGCGATCGCTGATCCGAATGCCATCGACGCGCTCCTCATCCTCATCCTCGTCCTCCTCCTCCCGCCTGGGCGTAAGCATCGGATTGGGCCCTGAGGGCAACGTGTCCTCTTCCGCGACTGCCCGGGTTGACAACGACGAGTCCGAGTCCACAAAGAAATTCGGCAAGTCCTTTGACCCGTAAGACCCCGACATGTTGTGCGCAGCTAGGACGGCCTTCCCCTCCTCCACATCAGCAACTTTGAGCCGTACCGGACGTCGCGAATGTTGCAGTCAGACAGGGATGCCAACGCCTGGTTCACGTCCCTCCTCAAGAGTCCGGGGGGGGACGCGTACCTCGGCGCAGTGTCAGCAGAGCACAAGCGCAGGCTGATTACGAAACGGTACGGGGAGGATGAGGATTGTACGCCGTACGTGAGCAGGCATCAGCCGAAGAGTCCGCTCTATCCCGCCTACGGTCTTGAGACTTACGGCCTGCCGGTGTTGCGGCGAGAGGCCAAGGCATGGAGGCACTTCGACATGAACGGACTTGTTTCCTTGGACTACTCCACGAGGCCCGTGGGCATCGGGACCAACTACGTTGTCGCGAACGAGGTTGAGGGGGAGGAACTCATTTCCTTGTTGAGGGGGAAGGGCGCGTGGTTGGACGACGACGCGTGTTGCGCCCACCTCGTGTACATTGCCAGACGGTTCTGTCCCGGAGTCAGCAAGCAGACCGACCTGGTCAAAAATCTTGATCCCTCCCACTTTGAATCGGGATCAATATCAAACAAGATCCTGGAGTACCTCTCCCATCTCCCGGACGGTTTCACCGACAGGCTTGCTGCCGATGTGCCCGACACTGCCAAGGGCGCGCTCACGTCGTACAAGAGGCTCAGCGGTCCGGACCACTCCGTGGGGAAGGCGACATTGCAGTTCGCAATCAACGCCCAGCAGGGAACCGCGGCGTTCGTGGCGTTGATGAATTCCATCAAGGCGGGGTGCGCCGCGTACGTCGAGTCTGTCGTGGCAGGCGCGCTTCCCGTCCTCGTCGTCAACGCGCAGACCCCCTCCGGGGGCAAGGGAGGTGACGACGATGACGACGTGTGGCATTGGGGGTAGGGGGGTGGCAATCCACCCCCGTGCGCTCACGGTCGCACGCAATGGGAGCATCCTCTCCCTCGTCCAGATGTGCATTAACTTGAACGACAAGGATGGCGACGGACCGTCATCACGCCCGACGCTTGTCAACGGGTACACCCAGGTCTACATCGGCTGCGATGCCATTCTTCCACACCGCATCAGCCCTGCATGTCAACAAGGCTGGGATCAACGACTACCTCCTCTGTACCGCCAGACATGGCGACATCGGCGCAGCCCTCATCCAGATGTGCGCCGACTTGAACGACAACGACGGCGACGGCCCGCCATCACGCCCGACGCTCGTCAACGGGTACACTCAGGTCTACATCAGCCGCGACGCCATTCTCCCACACCGTGTCAGCCCTGCAATAAAAACGAGGCAAAGTTCAATGTCTAGCAGATGCATGGGTGTTGTAAGTGACACTGTTGAACATGACTATTACAATGAGTCCCATACAAACACATCACTGGTGCCATTGACATCCTCCTTGA
>JALLAZ010001210.1:0-12849 GCA_036939755.1 Stephanodiscus triporus | reverse complement strand
CTATCTCCAGCTGAAGTGCCTCCATGGACGCGGTCATTTTCCGTGCCAATGTGGTACCGGCGCCGTAATGTTGCAGTAGCATATTGATCATACCTATCGTATGCTCGACAGGAAAGCTGAACAAACCGATTCCGCCAAACGTTCTGTGTAGTGTTCGCCATTCATGTTTAACGTTCCTATTGATTCCCAGGAACGATAAGCAAAGGAAGTTTTCTTTCTGGAGAACTCTACGTGCTTCTATCAAGGGGAGAGCGAGCGTTGAGATGCCATAACGGATGCTGGCCCATAGCTTGAACCTGTACGCAATCCAACCCATGCGAGCAGGGAGGTGTGCGTTCCTCATCCTATGTATCCACCCGGCCGCCTTCTGAGTAACATTTTCCTCGACGTGTTTGGAATCGTTACCGTCAATCGCAGACCACACACCGAGGGACTTCTCCGCCGTTGTGACCTGTCCATTTGATATTGGGGCGGGAGAGCCGTCTGGGAGAGGGATTGTTAAACCAACCTGCGGTTGCTGACTGTACCCCCAGATGCCGTTGAGCCACTCGTATGACGCCAATATCCATCTACTCTTGTCGGGGTTGATGGCCCCGCCAGTACTGTTGAGTCCGGATGCCCATGCTTCTGCCGACGAGCTGAGACTCCCCAGTACCGATGCTGGTGTCTCCAGGTCTGGGTGCGTAACGATGAGATCGGTGTCATCTACATAGATCTCGCCGAGGAAGTCAATCGCGACCCCGCTGATGGGGGAAATAATACGCGAGCCGAAACCGCGGCTTTTGTAGCAGTGCATCAAAACGGAGCATATGATCAGCCAGCATGCTGGTGCCGCTCCATTGCCCTGGCATAGACCTTGTAATGGATTGTCCCGCCCCCTTCCGCCCATATAGGTTTTGGAATCCCCCCGTGCTGTCCGTTGGAAAAACCTCATGGATTGGATTGGATGAAGCATCGCGACTACGGGGCCAATCGTCCCAACTATAGCCAAAAGAAGCAGCGACATTATTATGTGGTTGATGCGGTCGTAGCATTTGTCCGCGTCGGCCGACATTGTCGCCAGCGGATGTCGCAATTGGCGAGAGAGGTCCATTGTGAGTCTGTTGTCTAGTCTAGCGTCTTCCGCCGTGCTTTCCTTTTGACTGTACTGATCCTCTGCAACGTACCCCAGCGCGTACATCTTATTGATGGCCTCATGACCGAATATCCATTTGTTCATGTAGTTGAAATCTGCCTCCATCAGTAAAATAGCGCGGAGCTTATTGACTAGAGCAACCCCTGCGACCTTCTCCAGCATGACCTGGAGTCCGTGACCCCAGCGGTCAGGCGGACAGCCACCTCTTGCAATTAGCGATATTTTATAGGCAAGAAAATTCGTGATCATGTCCGAATGCGTCGCCGATTTGTAGTGGCCGGCGTGTATTCCGGATATCGATGAGGAGGTACGTTCTTTGTATCTCCCCCAGTAATAGCGGAAGTGATCTGCCGTGAGATCCACGGCGTTGTGTCCCTCCCGCAGTAAACCAAAGAGGCGGATGATTTCCCCAAGGACAGTCGCCGTCACATCATCGACATCCCAGGGGATGTGGACGTCGCCCGACAATAAGTTGTTGGCGAACTCTGTGTCGGAGAGGAAACCGAGTTGCCTGCGCAAGGATGTCATTGTGATAGGAGCACTCATCGAGAGATCAAACCGTTTCTCTGTGACCGATTGTATCTCCCGATTCATCTCATCGGTCTCCGTGATATTCACCACCTGGCCATCCTCAACCCGTTGAACGAATGGAATTGCGCCCAGTGATGGCTTATCCAGGGCCCGGTTGATCCTCCTCCACATGGATTTTTGTTCCTCCCGGCTTATGATCCGAAGAATATCCTTGCACTTGTCTACATCTCCCGACGCCTGTGCACGGATATAGCTGTCGCGCAGGTGTACCTTCCGCAACCCAACGGCTTGCCCTTTCAGCAACCGTAGGCGACGTTCGCATGCTTCAATTCCGTCGCGGCATTGAGTAGCGCTAAGCAAGCGCGGAGAGGGAATACCGCTTCTCAGCGCATCGCGATAGGCATTGCTCGCATTGTGCGCCTTCCGTTCCAAGAGTTTGAGCAATCCCTGGTAAGCGCGTCGTCGATAGTGATAAGTTTTCACCGGCTCGCTAAATGGCATGTGCGTAGAAAAAAGGAGTCGGCACCGCGCTTCGCTGCCCCTTTGCAGTTCTACCATCTGAGTGTCCAACGTCTGCATGACCGCCTTGTCCGCTTCTGTAGTCGGGAAGCCGGCCATAGACCTTCCACATGCCTCCAGGCGGGCTGGCATCCGATGGATTGACATTTGGCGTTCTAAGTAGGTGATGTAGCGGGAGCGTACCCGGGTGGTCGTAGAATTGAGGCGGCGGGCCTCGGGACGCACCACCCTGAACTCATGCTTCCCGATAGCCGACTGCGTGGTGACGTCGATCAGAACGGTGCGGTGATCGCCGAGGCTTTCATGGAAAGATAACTGCACCAGAGCGGTTACTTCCAAGTCTGGGGTATGCCAAACACCGTCAATTGGTTCGACGCCGCCAATGAACGTGTGAGGTTCAACCGGCCCCCATTGTAGGTGTGTCGCTTCGATCAGACCCATGGAGAGAAGACGACGTGCCACAGGGCCGCGAAGGATATGTTCATTCATATCCATGAAGATCAGGAGTCTATCTCCTTGTCGTTGCCATACTTGGAGTTGGGCGATGAAATCCGTGAGGAACAGCCGGGATGGGTTCGCATTTAGGCCGTGTGTCTGAATGTATCGCACCTGTTGCTGGTATATCGTCTTGAGGCCTTTGGGGGACTGTCGTCCCACGTTGTATGCGGCGACTACCCTGGTTCTATGGTTAGGATCGCTGTAAAACAAGGAAGAGCACCAGCGGCCCAGACCACGGAAGTCGTCGCCTTTTTGTTTCATGTACCTGCCTAGCTCCCCACAGGCGAAAGTTGCCGTCCCTCCGGGTTGGTAATGTCCGACACGTTCGTGTCTGTTGTGCGCCGCATGCGAGCGGATGTCCTGGATATCGTCGCGAAGCCAAGACGCGAGGTTCGCCGATGCCGGGTAGGTGGACCAGTTGACTCCCACCTCGGACAAAGCGCCCCCTTGGACCTTCGGACTTACGCAGTCGCGTCTCCGTAGAAGCGGCGCTATTCATTTGCCCGCCTAGAAGACGAAAGACCCCATCTGGCCTGGGCTTGGTGAGGTGTCCTAGTTGTTCCACGTGAGTACGTGCATAGTGTCTGGCCAGGTTGTTGGCTTCAATCTCGGCAATTCTCTCATCAAGGCCCCCGAGTTCAGGCGAGAGTTGCTCGGCCCAGCCCAGTGCCAATTGCGACGCCACAGAATTCGGTATCCCTGATTTTAAATTTGATAGACGCCGCTCCATCCAGGCCTTTGCATCTTCGAATCCTACCTTCCTATACTGTTTAAGGCTACTATCTTTAAGACCGACCGTTCCTAAGCGTGATCTTCGTTGACCCCGACGCTCCTCCTCGCATCCCATAATACTGATGTCCAGGACATCTTTAACTCGTTGGTACATAGCCGCCCGTCGAGATGACCATCGTGAACCATTAAACCGTGTACCCCCGTTATCAGCAGATTGCCTTCTGACATTCACACCACGAGCTGCTGAGTCCGTGGTGTATGCCAAGCCGCTACTCATTGGTGTGGCCATCCCTCGCCGTTGAGGCATTGTCTACCTGTCCCATGGGGTTGTTCCCCGCAGGGCCGTCCTGGCCGTGCTCTAGTGTGACTGACAAATGAGGGTGGCGCTGCACCTGGATCTTCTCGGCGTCCAAAACTGCGTACACTGACTCCGGATAGTCAGCGGAGGTGAGACCCTCCAGAGTTAATTCCCCTAGGATGACAGCGTTCAGCTGATCCATAGTAATGATCTTCAGGCCCCGGTTATGAGCTTCGACGATCTTCTTGGGACCTGGACTTTCCCCGATCACCAGGGCGACGGTAAGGCCAGAAAATGACATAGTAACGATGCCGCCAAACTTCTCAATCCGCGTCTTAATGCGTTCTTTCCCAAGAGTGAGGCCCTGACCGCCTCCCGGATATGGCCATACCCCCGTCAGAACAAACCGTAGACCTGAGAGGATGCCGGCCTTAGCACCCTCCGCCGCCGTGGGGGTGGCAGGTGTTTGAGATTTGTCACGCTGGCCCCGCCGTTGAGGAGAAATGAGTAGGTTGACGTCTACGTGTGCCCTTCTCGCCAGGTCCGCCATCTGAGCCGGGATGTTATCGGTGCCGTGGACGTCTATCCAGTTACGGACCATGCCCTCAATTTCCTGACGGTGATTGGTCGAGACCCCTGCAGTAAAGCCGGAGCTTGCGGAGGCCGTACGGTTAACCGTTACAGGAGGTTGGACTAGGTGGTCTTGGCTTGGTTCCTCGTCGGTAGCGCCGCGGTCTTCGGGTTGGTCCGAGTCGTTAGGGCCAAGGGAGAAGGCACCCATGTTCTCAATGAAGACGCCTTCTGTATCGTCCTCCAGGAAATCGTCGGCCTTAGACGCATCGCTGCTACCGAAGATCGACGACTCCTGAGAGTCAACATCCTCGTCATCCCGCGGTTCGAAGGCGGTATCGCCCAGGGATACGGATGCGGTGGCCGTGTACCTCGAGGCATTTGTACCAGCTGTACCAAATGATTTGAACGACTGCTCCTCGTTGAAGTTGAGAGCCTCAGGGTGTGCAGGATCAAGGAGTTGCAGCCGCCCCCGCAGCTCGATCTCATGCTCCAATTTCTCCGAAAGTTCCATGCCCTGGGTAATGTCGACCCAAGGGGCATTGCGCTTCGCGTCCTCCAACTCATCCTGCATCTCCGCCTGGGCAGCCGATACTACCTTGCCATCTTTAAAGGTAGCTTGTAGCGCGTCCCTAAAAGCTTGAGGAGAGAAACTCCGCCGGATAAGATTGAGAGCGCTCTCATCTGTAACCCCTCTCTTCAGGAGGTGGAAGCGCAGATGTGCGGCTGGGCAACCAGACCACCTTGTGGCCGTACCTTTGTGTCGCTCGCACCCTTTACCATTGGAATAGAACCCCTTCCAACTACCGTCGTCGTTCTGAAAGATCCCTTGCCACAAACAGAGACGGTCTAGCCGGTGCTTTTGCATAATTTCGCGGACTGAGGTGACTACACTCTCTTGAGGGTCCCCGTCCCCGTCCCGAAGACGATGTAGCTCCACTCGTTTGTCAGGATTAACCAGTCCGCGAAGAGCCACACTGTTGATAGACATCTGATAAGCTGTGTGCCAATAAACATAGGTAGCGAGTTCCATCCGAAGCGCAGGCGGGGCATCGCGGCCGACGTTTTTAAGGATCTTCACATTCTGGCCGAGGAGTTTGTAGATGGAGCGGTTCTTTTTCATGACTTGGATCACGCGGTAGATGAAGTCTACCTCCTCTCGGGGGCATTCCAAGTGCCACACTAGCTTGTGGAAGGCCTGTATGGTAGATTTCTCCTCTCTGCTGCGCCAGGGGGTATTCTTCACGAAGTCCCTCACCATCTCAAAATCTTGAAAGGCCCGTCCCCAGTCCTTCCGAGGGAACTTGTTCGGGTACCGATGAATCAGCCGGCTCTTCTCAGTGGACAGAGCGGCCTTGAGGTAATCACGTAGGCCCACCGCATCGCAGAAGGGGAGATTGAAGAATATGATGTCCCGAGTGGTATCAAGGTGTTGACATGGTTTCTTCTCAATAGCGACTGTGCCTTTGTAGTGCGGAGATTGCTTCGCCATCTTCAACAGGGTCTTTGCGAACAGCGCGTCTGGGTCGCCTGCACATCTGAAGTAAAATGAGGCCTGAAAGGTGCGTTGCCCCTTCTCCTTGATGGTATTCAGGAACATACGAATATCTTCGTCCCAAAGGCCCCAGTCGTCGTAGAAGTCTGTGAAATCGCGGGGGAGATCGCTCACCTTCCTCGCTTCGAGAGTTTTACGCCTGTTGAGAATACAGGCAGACGCATCGCGCTCTTGGAGAATGGAGAGACAGTGTCCGAGTAGGCCAATAATGGTTTCTTGGACGTCACAATGCTGCAACTTAAAACGCATGCGCACCACGCAGTCGTTCGACCGCTGGACGGACGGGCCTCCTTCCGAGGCCGTTGCTCCTCGCTCGTGGAACACTGTCTCGGCCGCGAAGGTGGCCCCCTTACTCGCTCCCGTGTCTTGCGCTGGTGTGTCGGAAATAGGCCGCCAAGTCTTTGAAGATCGCTTCGCTTTGGACGAGGGAAGGCTGGAGGCGGTCGCAAACAGCTCCTTCCGTGTGCTTGAAATGGCTCGCGCTAGACTATCCTGATCGTCGTCTGCTTTGTCCTCGATACTCATGTTTAGGGATTCAACTTCGAGACCATCGTCGTCAGCGGAGTCACGGGCCATCGGAGAGGTCCCTTGAGGCCGAGAAGCTTTATTGCCTCTGACGATAGGCGATTCCGCGGGGGTTGTGTCGGTGTTACCCTCCCCGGTCAGAGGTGCTTTCCTTTTGCTCAGAGAAGCTCCCTTCAGAATTGACACCGGCGGATTCTCAGTGGCTCCGGACGACTTGTTTCCCTTGTAAGTCGGCATCTGGTTAATAAGGGGTCAGCCCTGAAGGCCCCCGGATGAACCCTGTTTGTGTGGCCCGGATGAGTGTGGGGTTTTTGTTCAATTAAGTTGCTCCCAGCTGTGTGTGATATGCTCGTTGCCAGCGTCAGGCGATTTATTCAGCTAACTTGCGGACGAATCGCGTTCCCAGTCGAATTGGGTTAGGAGCCAGTATCCGTCGGATGGGAGAGGGTAGTCGTAGGCACTGTCACCGAATCCTCTTTCCCCGAATAGGATTACGATAATTTCTGGAGGTTCGCCAACCTCTCTGGTGCGCTCGTTCTCCTGAGCAATCCGAATGCGAAGGCTGCGGCGGGGTCGAGTGGCAGCGATTGCGTCGACCTGGCGGAGGTATGTTGCTGCTTCGTTTCGCCAGCGCAGAAATTTGGCGCGACGTAGACGGCGGAGACGTTGACGATTACGGTTGGAAGAAGAGGATCGCCTGGGGGGCATAGAACCGGGACAATAAGCGGAGCGGATGAAGAGCAACGAACTGTGATAGTGGTTGTTGAGTGTGAGGGTAGTTATTTGTAAAGTGGAAGCGAAAAGATATCACGAATTCCCTCGTAGGCCTGTACTAGGGAGGAACTTTTTGCAAGTCAGTAAAGGGTAAGCGTCCCCGAACGACGATGGGACGTGGCGGACGAGGATGCGGTTGCAAAATGGGCGTGGCCGGTAGTGAACCAAGAATTAAGGATAAGTCAGCCAGATTGGAGCGGACAAGCGGCAGTAGTTGTGGAGAATTAAATTAAGAATGGCAGAGCGGTGATAGCGGGGGTTGTAGTTGTGTTGTAGCGGACCTTCCCCTCCCGGAAAAGTAAACGTAGGATTAAATTAGATAGCTCTGCAGTTCAATTAACATAGAGCAATTAGAAGCAATATAATGTATCCAATAGATCAAATAAATCTATCCACTAGATCAACTAAATGCATCTAAATCAGTGATCTAATAGAAGAACTAAGTGTATCTAGACAAAACTCAGTTAGATCAATTAAACGTATCTAAAAAGTTGAACTAGATCAACTAAGTGGATCAAGAATAAAATTTGAAGCATTAAAACGTATCGCGTAAAATTAAGTGTGATTGCGTAAAACTAAGTTGAACTTAGAAGCACCACGTTTTGCTCAGTAAAATTTAATGTTTTTTAGATCCATTAAAGGCTTTTGTGAGGTAGGTTAACCATGTCACCGGGCGCAGCTCAAGCATGAATGCGCACCTCACTTGGAAAGGACTCCACAGGCGCATGTGTAATCTTGAAGTTCTTCTTGACGATGTGGAAGACGATGTCTTCACCAAAATCGTCGATGCGCATGAGGTAGCACATATGCTCTTTTCTTATCATGCGCCACATGCCCTCCCCTACCACAAGGACACCAGCGAGATGGCGCTTGTCGCTGTTCGGCCACTTCTCCCTAATGTGCTGGCTAGGGTGGAAGAATCGGGCCATGGCGGAGCCGACGGCTCTGATTCCGCCGAGGAGAGAGAGTCGCGGCATGGTGGAAATGAGCCATCGCCAAAACCCTCGTATGGTACCTACATATTCCTACCGTAGGTAACACGACCAGCACCCAAAACCTTTTTTTTCGACACAACCACAACCATGAAATCGCCCGATGGGCAAAACGTGGATATTTATTTCACCATCAATGTTGGGGATCATCGTGTCGCCACTGAATTACAGCTGCGCAAGAGGGTGATCCAGCATATCCCCGCTTGGCGCTTTAATAGAGGCCAAATAAACATGTCGTTATGGTCGGTGAACAAACTACTAATTGGTAGTAAAACTACCAATTGGTGTACCCCACAGAATATCCAAATAGCATCTGACGGGATTAAAATCATGAGCACCAAACTCAGATATGGATTTAATGATGGCGGATAATTCCAGGCTATGAAATTTATTGTTCCTGCGAACCTCAGTCCTTGCATCTTTTAGACAGTCACGCAGTTTCCCAACTACCTCATTGAATTTTGAAAGTTTCTTTGTGAGAGATTCAATGTTGGACAAGCAACTTCCTTCTCCTTTGTCTGATTGTGTAGTTGTTGCATTGCTTGTCTAAGTTCTTGTATAATTTTTGTCTTGGTCACCTTGTGTCTTGATGTGCGGGAACAAGTTATGGGTGCAATATTGGGTCCAACAGTGTCGGGTTGTCCAGCATCAATGGCTAGAATTTCTGTTTACCACCCCTTTTGTTGTATTGTCCAAATTTTTTGTTGCATCGCTTCTCTTTAAATCCAAGTTTCCCTGCACTCACGTCCCTCTTGTCGAGCAGCAATCCCAACTCAGGAACACCATCGTGCACTTCCCCCACATTGAGCAGCAGTCTCACCTGTGGAGCACCATTGTGCACATCCCCCTTGTCAAGTGACAATCCCATCTCAAGAGCACCATCATGCACATCCCCCTTGTCAAGTGGCATTCCCACCTCAGCAGCACCTACACGAGCATCCCCCCATTGAGCGGCAGTCCCACCTCAGCTATGTCTATGCGTGCCTCATCCTGGCCAACTGGCAACTCCACTTCATCAACGGTGGCCTTGTCTGCCACTGCTTCCCTATCCCCCCCACTGGCCTTCATGTGCCTGAAGTCAAAGCCTTGCTTGAAATCAAGCAAATATTGACCAAGGGGGGAGCCTTTGAAGATGTGGATGATTTTTGGCTGTATTTTTGGGATGTGCAGGCGCAATTTATTTAACACTCTCCTTCTACTAAAAGCGCCTGCCAATGTTCGCCACTCTCTTGCTGCACAAGTAATCAACTCATTTAGATGGATTTCCCCACTTTGGATGTCAAAACCTGCCAAGAATTGACTGAGGGGGAAGCCTTTGAAGATATGGATGAATTTTTATACAACATTTTTCTGAGTTTTTGGAGGTGTTGCGCTGATGTAGTCAGCCTGGCACGAATCCCTCCCTGGCCTCACAGGTGGCACGAGGCCAATGAATGTTGGGGGAAGGGTGGTGTACGAGGAGGGGGGCTACCAATAAGATTGGATGGGGGGGGGGGGTGAATATCATGGCAGGGGCAAAAAAGGGTAAAATATTGTGGTACCATGTTCTGAGTGATGACTGATATTGTTCTCAAGCTGCACCCAGGGCAAAAATAGGGAGATGCAGTTGCATGGGCTAGTGCTGCCTCCATGCAACTGCATTGCCCAATTCACCACTAAGGAATAAATACATTAAGAATAATTGCAGCATCGAAGGGGATGGGGGGGGGGTCTTATTGCAATATGGCATTTAGGTGATTTGGGCGCACTTCCGGGGAGGTTGGCGAAGAGGTTCCCAAACTTTTGAAAGCGTGGGAAGAATGTCCAAAAATAATTTTTTTGAGGAGATAGCAAGACCACAAAACCATTTGTGGCAAAAAAAGGTTAACCCTATTTAACTTAACTAGGTAGCTAATTTTACTAGTGCCACCCCTAGCTGGATAAGTGTGATATAGCAGTAAGAGAACCCGATAATGATGGAGACAAAATCAAAGCCGACAGATAGGACCCCCTGGTGGAAGACGCCAATGAAGGAGTGGCCAAAGGCATGAGCTGGAGTGGCTGAAATTGAGGCGCATCCTGCTGATGTGAGAGATGAACATTCAAGAGAGACTGTTGAAGAAAAATCAACAAAGGACACATGAAGGAATCCCATAAGCGTCAAAAATGTGCCCCGTCATGCATCTCATTCATGAAGATATCAGCAGGGGTTGATCTGACCAGGGACATTGAGGACTTTCAAGGATGAGTCGTGAACCCAGTCATGGACAATGTCTGAAGACATTACTTCAGTACTCAGCGCTTTGGATTTAAATTCCGGTTTACATTTGATGCAAACCCTGTTTATATTTTTAACTTGAGCAGAGCTCAAAACTTTTTAGAATCATATTGATTACTACTAATGACTTTATTGATTGGCGCATCTAATCCTCGCAATGTACTTCATGACCAAGTTGGATCTGATGAAGGAATTTGAGTGCAATGACTGTGGAGAGCTCACAGAGTACATCGGGAACAAGATTGAATGCATTGGTGAGGATGCCATCCATTTGATTCAGACTGTCCTGACGCATAGTTTTGAGGATGAATTTGACCTTGGAAACAGATGCTATAACACTCCAGCAAAGCCTGGAACAGTATTGATGCATCCAGCAGAAGGCGAAGAAGTGATTAGTCCAGCCGATCAGACATTGTCGAGATCTGGAGTGGGGAAACTGATGATGCAATACTCAAGACTGGACATTACACAGTCTGTTTGTGACTTAGCATGGTACATGACGTGCGAGAACCCAAAGACAATGGAGGATGCAATGAAAAGATGCATGAGATATGTCATATGCACTAGAGATGTAGGACTTCTCTTGCAACCATCTCAAAAGTGGGATGGATCCAATGAGGTCTACTTAGATACGACGTAGTGTCTCTGGGTACTTTGTATATCTTGAAGATGCACCCACAATGCACAGGAGTGCAGCACAGAAGACAGTAGCACTGTCGTCTTGCAAAACAGAGCTGAATGCAGCAGTACTATGTGTGCAAGGTATGATTTTCTAGTAGAACATGCTAGAATCAATTGGGTTGAAGGTTGAACTTCCCATGGTCCTAGAGATAAACAATAAGAGAGGAATTGATCTTATCAACAGCTTCAGCATCAGAGGTCGTACACAACACATACATCAATGTTAAGCAGTGATTCTTGTGAGAGCTTAACAAAGCAAAGGTACTAGTAATAAAATGGATTGAAGGCTAAGAAAATGAGGCTGATATTTTTACAAAGAACCTGGACGGACCACTCTGCAAATGCTATGCAGAGCTACTTCTTGGCGAATGAGAACTTGGTAGCAAAGGGGGTAGCACTGATTAAGGGGGGTGTCTGAGGACATTACTTCAGTACTCAGTGCTTTGGGATTTAAATCCTAGTTTACAATTGATGCAAACCCTTTATGTATTTTTCACTTGAGCAGAGTTCACAACTTTTTAGAATCATATTGATTACCAACCCACTCATGCTCCGCCATTTGAATAAAGGAAGCAAGGTACCGTCACAAACTGCCAAACCAATTTTGGAGCCCCAGCAAGCATTGCTATAGAAAGTGAGAGGAGATTGATGTGAAGGCAAAGGTGGCTTAGAATCTATACAAGCTCTGACATCTGAAGAATCAGGAAAGTTGACAAACATGTGAACCAGATCCTTAGAAGAAGACGTGAAGTGTGTACCAAAGTCTAGAGTCGAATGAATATAATGGAGAACATAGAGAGCAGCCTGCATGTGGCCAGTAGAAGGTTTTCAGTTATATGATGAGAGGAATGAATGGACTTGTGCCAAGTCAGGCCAAGTTGCCGTGGCCAGCCACCCAATGCTACCAATGAGGCTTTGATACGCTTCTGTCTGACATAATTAGGCAGGATAATCATCAGTGTCGGTTGATGATGCAATAGAATCAACAGGAACCCCGGAATGATAAGTAGTAGCCATTGGGGTAGCGTCCCAGGAATCCTGACAGAATTGTTCCTCCAGGTTAGCAGCAAAGCCCGTCTGATTGAGATGCACAGTATTGACCCGCAAAGAAGTCATGTGCCAAGAAAAAAGAATCCCAAAAAACCACTTGGCTAAACCCATAAAATGTAGTAAATGCTGAAAAAGTAACTTGGCGTTGGTATCTTCCAAAAATAGACAAAGTTGTCTGCACAGAGACCCAAAGATAACGGAACAGACAAAGCAGAAGACGTAGGATTGCAAGGCAAGGGTCACGCACGGACCCAGTGGAGAAGCATGGGTCATGTGCATTCAGAGTGAGGCCGATTGAGTGGAGAATAGAATCAATCTTCTTGTACCATTGGTGAGGACTCCAATGCAAGACATACAGGGTCTTCTGTCCTCTGTAAACCAAAATAATGATCTCTCCAAAATTAATTTGGACTGCGAACTTCTCGTGTCTAATTTCAAATTAATTTGTTTCGATACAATTTATTGTCAGGCTCTAATTTTTGCTCACGTTTAGATACAATTTATTGTTAAGCCCTAATTTTTGATACAATTGGCAACTAACAGCCTTGTTTTTTGATACAATTTATTGTATCAAAGTAATACAATTTAATGTATTATTATTCTTGTTCTATTGCATCTATTGCTAATTAATTGTTTCAAGCAATGCATATTATATAATTACAGATACAGATTATTGATTTACTTTATCCAATTTAATGCAACTCCACTAAAACAAACACTGTCACTAGTCCC
>JALLAZ010001209.1:0-12473 GCA_036939755.1 Stephanodiscus triporus | reverse complement strand
AAATCGGAGTAGACTCCGCAAAATTCGTCATGCCGGATTCCTACGTTCTCCAGCAGTCCCATTTGGTTTGTGAGGTAGAAATTTTGGGAGGCAGATTTCGAATCTCCCGCCCTTCCTTTCAGCTTTTCAACATGTTGAATTCCCTCGTAAACCAGAATTCTCTTCGGCTTTTGAATCGGATCTTGTTTCCAAAGTTGTGCGCCTCCTTTTCCAAAACTCATTGTATCGGCTTCCTGCGTACCCGTCGTCCGGTCTTGTAAAAGGCCCTTCCATGCTTGATTCACTCCGTGCCGGTCTGACCTCAGTTGGCGCTTCAGACCAGCTTAGCCTCTGGGCACGCGACGGGCAAGGCTGCATGTTTTGTTTATATATATCTATTTTAGGAAGCTACCTACGTCCGACTACGCCATGAATAATGCGTTAGCATCAACACAACCTATGGAAATTCATATCGTTACCCATCCCCCCAGCACCAGCACCAGCACCTGCATGAAAGCCCATCAAGAAAAGAAAACCTTAAGAGCATCGGCTCAATTTAGTTTTACTCAAATTCTATTGCTAATAAACCTGATTCTCATCTCCTGGGTGCTTTTGACTTTCTCAAAATCAGCCAGTGCAGGCATCAAAAAAACCTTGAACTTGGAGGCAAAATCAATCCTGCCATTGGTGGGGTTTGGTGATAATCTTCGCAATAAGCCGTCCACATACCACCATGCTGGAACAACTGCAATGGATCTCAACTTGGCGCCGAATGATTGCCTCGAGTTATTAGACTCTCACAGAAAGTTAGAAATTTCACAACTGAAAAATCACACCGATGATAAGCCCCATCACAAATCTTATTTGCGCCTGACAAACACAAAAATTCCATTTTATTTATCAACCAACGATGAAAAGGTTGACTATGTTAGGAAAGATATTTTTATTTATGGCGAGTATTATGAGCGATCGATGTCCCTAGAGATGCAATCAATTTTGGAAGAGGTTACCACAGAAATGAAAGCCAATGGTAATTTAAAACGGCCTATCATGCTTGATATTGGTGGCAACGTGGGTTGGTTTTCCATGCTATCGGCTGCGCACGGCGCTGAGGTGTTTGTTTTTGAGCCAAATGTTGTTAACATGGTAAGATTGTGCGAATCTTCCGTGCTCAATGGATGGTCGATATCTCCAAATCCAGAACACAACCAAGTCCATCCCTTTCTGAAGGGAGTGGGTGACGTTCATGGCTTACAGGAGGAGATGTTCGCTATTGATGGAAGTAACCCTGGTTCTTTCAGCTTCTCACAAGAAGCTGGCGAACAGGCAGGGGCAAAGAGAGCAGCGGGTGGTGCGCTGCAACTTGTTACGCTAGATGCCTTGGCGCAAGATCAAAACTGGCTGGGCGATAATAAGGCCGGCACAGCAACAATCGCAATTCTCAAGATAGATGTTGAAGGTCTTGAATTGAAAGTTTTGCTAGGTGCAAAGAAATTGCTAAGGAGCCAAAAAGTTCGCTATATTTTCATGGAGTGGAAGAAAACGCTGAAGTCACAGAATTGGGAGGACATGTGCTCTATTTTGCTCGACTATGGATATGAACTGTTCAAAACTGGGACTTGGCTTGGACCTAGTGATGTCGTCACGGTTAAATATGGTAGTGTGGCAGAACTTGTGGCGTACGTGAAATCAAGATATGAGGCAAGTGACATCAATGTTCTATTCCGCCTTGCATCGTCGAATGAGAAGAATGAAAGGAGCTAGACTATGAGGTCCGCGGCGATTGTCTAAGTTCTCCGGTAGGCCTTCGGAGGTGTGTGCAGCGTTAAGAGACGATGTCTTACGATAAGGTCAATCATAATGCCAATATTTTTATGTTGCTTGTTAAATGCTATCAAGTAAAGGGAGAAGAGGTATCCTATCTACGTCGGACGCAAAAGTAAATAATTCCAATTCGCGGTTGGTCGTCCATATGATGCGTTTCAGACCAGTTGCCAACACTTGACCGTGTGATCGACCCCCCCCGAGACCAATATGGGCAACGCATGATGAACAGCCATCGACGTCACGAAGTGCGGATGGGCGTCGTCGATCGTGCGAAGGCACCTACTCGACTTTATGTCGTAGACGCGTATTGTACGATCGTCGCCGCAGCTGAGCACGTGATTGCCGGAGGGATGGACGAGAACACACCTGACCCAATTCTCGTGGGATCGGAAGGTCATGAGGCACGATCCACCGGCGACGGACCAAAGGCGCACCGTCCGATCTCTCGATCCGCTCGCCAGGTAGTCCCACGACGGCGACGACGACGACGACGACGCCGGTTGTTGCCTCGCGGGAGCAGTAGTCGTCGTCATCGTGCGCGGCAGCGTCGACGAACATAGGAAAGACAGCGATTCCACCACGTGATCGTGCCCCCGCAGCTCGCAAATCCTCTCCCGCTTGTCGCTGGCGTTGTACACGTATATCGTGCGATCGTTCCCCGACGTGGCAACGAGGGCGGGGGAGAATCCGAAAACGTCCTCGATCCCGCCCCCTCCCTCGGACGACGACAACGACGACGACGACGATGACGACGGTCGCGCTCCCCCCCCGGCGGCGGCTGGTCGGACCGCGACGCAACGGACCCAATCGCCGTGGTCCGACAGCGTCTGATCGCAGAATCCCGTCTCGACGTCCCAGAATTTGACTGTCCGATCCCGCGACGCCGACACCAGGTACTTGGATCCGCAGGACGACGGGTCGACTCCCCCCCCCCCCCCCCCCCCCCCCCCCCCCCCCCCCCCCCCCCCCCCCCCTCCCGCCGCCGCCGCCGCCGCCTCCTCCTCCTCCTCCTCCTCCTCCCGCGACGACGACGCCGGCCTCCGCACGGCCGCCGCCGCCGCCGACGGTGCGCCCCGCGTTTCCCTCCGGCAGCAGGTACGGCGCCCCGAAGTCCGGCGGTACGAACCTCACCGCCGATATGGTGTGATCGTGTCCTCGCAGGGTCCTAACGCAGCCGTACTCCTTGACGTCCCAAATTTTGATGCTAAGGTCCGTCGACGCGCTCGCCAGATGGGTACCCCGGGGACTGAAGTCCACGGACGTCACCCCGTTCGTGTGACCCCTGAGCGTTCGCAGGTATTCCCCGCTCTCGTGATCCCAAAGCTTGATCGTCCCGTCCTCGCTCCCCGAGGCGGCGACCGTGTACACCGGGTGTAGGGCCACGCACGTCACGGCCGACGAGTGAGACGAGAGGGTGTGCGTCGGGGGCGGACGGGGGAGGAGGCGTCGGTCCCGCCCCGCCCCGCCCGTCGACGCCCGACCCCCCCCTCCTACTCCGCCGGCGTCGGCGTCGTCGTCGTCGTCGCCGGCGTCTCGATGGGCGTGCATCCTCGCGCTAGCGGCGACCTGCCGTTCCAACTCAAGCACCCGTCGCTGCAATCTGGGCACGGCGGTCCATTTCTTCTCGAGGACGGGCGCCGACGAGGACGACGACGACTTCGACGGAGACCCGTCGCCGTCGTCGCCCGCCGCCGCCGCCGCCGACGACGACGAAGACGACGACGCGCCGTCGCGGGAACAGGAGTCCGGATCGGCCTTGGCGAGCGCCTCCGCGCATTGCGCGAACGCCTGACCGCGGGAGAGCAGGTAGTCGTATATGCCGGCGTGGAGGTCCCTCCGTTGTTTCTCCGTCAGCGCCATCGTGTGGATGGAAGAGGGACGGGAGGAGGAGATATCGTATGGTGATATTTGATATTGGCTTATTATTTTTTTATCCTCGAAAATACATTACGATATTTACCCACGCGGCGCAACTTGATAAATAATAGAATTGCATACGAGTACTTATCGTAGAGAATGTTGATAGTAAGACGAAACATGAAACATAGTATCGTACCATTGAACCATGGCAACTTATGTTGGTCAGGGCGCAAATAAAAGCAATGAGACCTATTATGAAATGCACTACAGTTGTGGCTATCTCACAAGCGACATCGGCCACACGACCTTAAGTGTTGCTGTATTGCTTCTTGTATTATTGACACCGCCTTATCAACTTGTCCAGGTTGATCACCCATCACCCAGACATACGGCGGACAAAATTTTGTGGGAACATTGAACTCGTTGCCGCAGATCTTGATGTAGCATCTCGTCTCATGCTTGATTCTTCCCAGGATCCCATTTTCCTTAGCGAGAATATAGTGACCGTGATACACTTTCACTTGATGCTGTTCTACACAGTACGGAAGTTCGACCGTGTTCATCCATCCCATTTCATAGTCCGGGGAGAAAGGATTACGTTGCATGACGGAGGAGCTACTCCCACTCCCAGTGGGATGGAGGAATTTGCACGATCGAGCCAACTCGTAGAATAGCCGTCCTATCGAGCCGTCATTTCCCACATACCCCAACAGAGCACGTTCTAAATCACTAGCCGCCGTCCTTATATCGTTGGTGGAATACTTACCCTGCTTCGTTTGGATAAGAACATATGGGTCACCTTCCTCGATAAGACTAAGAGAGCAATTCGATCTCATTCCTATCCGTTGCAGGGATTGTTTTGAGTCCGTTCGGAGGAGATAAGCTAAGCACAACATAAATGGCATCACAGCAGTGAGAAAAAGATTGTACGGATCAGAAACGTTTATCAAACTGCGCAACTCACAAAACAATAGCTGTCTAGAAATACTATCATGTACCAGCCAACGGGGGAAGCATACACGACAACTGACGTCCTGGCTACTTGCGCTATCGCGCCTAGAAGACGGCGCAGCTGAACCATCTGAAGTTATAGTCGAGTTGGAAGAGAAAAATTGACCGCTCTTTCGGCTGTCGTTTTCTTCCGCAGCTGCCATAAGTCCAAGACCCGATGATGGTGGCACATTAGCATGAGAGTCGTCGTGGACCAGAGCTGTAGTGTTGATAGCTGATACATGTTTATCATGGGCAACCATTCTATATTTCAGCCGTTCGGCTGATACCCCTGTAAACACTTGGAACTCATTCCGCTCTTTGATCACGATAACAGAGTATGAAAACGAATCCGGAGGTGAATTGTCGGCCGAGGGTGGACCTCTGCTGCAAAACAATACTATCCCTTCAAGTAGTTGTGGCCCATGGCCTCGAGTTGGCGAGACAAACACCGGACAATCGATGCCAAAGGCAAGCTCTTTTTCTGGAATCAATGTGGTGCTCTTATTTCTTCCGCTGCTATTGGTTGATGTGATCTCGTACACTGCTGCATTGTCCGGCGCAGACGTGACAATTCCAGTGTTAAAGGTGTTATCAACAAAATTCCACATTACTGGACAACCAATAGGCAGCTTGACTTGATGAGGATTTTCTCTCACCTCTCCTGTCAATATTGGGTTGTGATATGAGTTATCAACATCTGAGGCCCTTGCGATTGACGTGGAACATTCCGTATCAGAGAGGACAGATTCTTCAGCAACAGAGCTGAAAAGTGAAGCATCATCGTCCGATTGATCTGCTGCGTCGTCACAGATATTACTTTCCGCAGTGGAAAGGACGACTGTATTCGCATTGTTGCATGGTATTGATACTACCTCCATTTCTGCTGCGAGATTATCAGCTTGTTCATCCTCTCGGGTATGAGAAGAATTGTGTGGCAGCGTCGTAGTTGCATTGTCATCCTCACGACTTGTAAGTAACTTCTGTATGCTCATTTGGTACACATCAAGAAACTTCTTTCCAGTCTCTTGAGCCAAACGACTAGCCCACTTCTTTGCCATAAGGTCATTCATCGCATCGATCTCAGGGCAAGAGATCTTGGATAAATATGTCGGTATCCTTGCCGCAACTGATGACGCTGACTCTACCCTCACCTCCGGCGAACCACATTCGATTTGTTCCAACTCATTGGCTCTACGAGTTGCGTAATCCTGCCGTGATGCGAAGTTCAATCTACTACAATCTGCCCCCGTCAGAAGTTTTCTGGCTCTGTCAAAAGCAAGCGCCGCATCTGCTTGGAGCTTCCACGTTCCAAGATAATGCTTCTTCCCACCGTGTGTGAGCATTGCAAAAAAGCTTCTCCGGCGTTTGTTATAGTAAACGCCAGTGAATTTTGAATGCGTGGTTATGGACCTGTTTGAAATATTGTTCGATGCAACACCAGAAACGTCATTAGTGTTGTACATTGCGCTGTCAGGTGCTACACTCGCATCTCTATCTCTATAAGAATGTGTTATCCGCTTGGTGATGCCGTCCTCCACAACATCGCCAGCGGAATATATTTTCGACAGATAGATCTCGACCTTTTTCACCACCGCGCCATAGCTTTTTTTGACGTCAACAGAGGGATCAGCATTTGCCATCTCCATTCGAATTGCAACTTCGTATTTTTGCAGAGTGCAAAAATTGTGTTCCACGGGGTCAACTTTAGGAAATAGCACTTGGAGGCCTTTGTCGTAAGCTAGAGCTGCATCGGCCTCAAACTTGTAGAGTCCGAGGCTATTCAGTTTTCCGTCATAATCAATTTGTGCCAAATATTTTCTGTCTCGTATACTGTGGGAGACGCCTTTATAATTGGAGCTTGGTACAGACTCATGATTCTTGTTTTTTGGGGGGGATGGCCCTACCCTCGGCATTTTCGGAGGGGGTTGTAGTCGAGATTCATTTGACGGTCTATGGAAAAAACAACAGTATGGTGAGAAGAACTGGATGGTGCACTTTACGGTTAGGTTGATCCAAACAAGACAAATCGCCTCACTCTGGTGATTTCCTCTTCTTCGTCTTCGTATCCCCCAAACCATACCACTTTTCTGGTCTATTCAAGTCGGCTTGAATTGTGTCCTTGCCCTTGCGCTGTATCACGTAGGTATCATATGCATCTAATGCCTCTACAAAAAATAAGTGGATGAGAACGACTTAGTTTTGACGCAGTCTGCATTGTGAACAACAGCTTCTGAGATGAATTTCCCAAGTCTCTTACCTGACAAACGAGGATATGCCTGATCCTTCCCATCAATTGTGGCAACGTACCATCCCACAATGCGAGGCCACTTGTCCTCCTTAGCGGCTTTCCCGTCCGTATCATTCCTTACCCCGATCCAACTCGAGGCTCCATCATTTCTTACAGAAAGGAGATAATCCTCCTTCGAAAAGACCCAATAGTCTTCGAGATCTGTATTACTGTCGCCATCGTCGAATAAGATGTCGTAGAGGCGAGTCGGTCCGTAAGGACTGTCGATATCGATCTCCTTATATGATGTCACTCTCCCCGGAAACCAAGAGGCGTTCGTCCCATTCTGTTCGGAATGGGAGCTATCCCACCAAGCAGCGTACACCTCCTCTCCCACTTTGTTAAGTTAGATTGCGTTTTCATCAAAGTCTGGCCGAACAACTTCAGTGGCAACACTTACCGTTGAATAAAGGCTTCAAATGTCCGAGATTGTATTTTTTCGGAAGAGCAAGCCCTCCTCCTGCTGCTTCGATCGTTGCCGTCTTCTTCTTGGCGCTGGTGGCACCGGACGTCGTCTTTTTCCACCCAAGCGGCGAATGATCGTCTGAGTCGTAATCGGACGAGCTTTCACGAGATAATGCATCGAGGGCGGCCGCCGCGACTGGGTCAATTTTTCGCTTGTCACCTTTCCCCTCATTCTTGGCATGCTTTTTATTGGCGGTTTTGCTATCGTTGATGTTCGGGTCTAACATGGCAAGTTGCAAGAGATCCGATAATCTCAGGTCTTCGCTATCACCATCGCTGTAGACACATCGTCGATCATATCCCAGTGCTGCAGATAATGGGTGGGAGGAGGGGAGTGGAGGTTATATCATGAAATGTTTCTGTCTTCTCCTCTTCGTGCATTATCGAAAATAGAGAGAGAGCGCGAGCGAGAAAAAAAAGGAAGCAACTCACGAACAGGAGAAAGAATCTCCACCACCTCTCCGGTGAACCATCCCGAAATGAATTCCTTGCGAAATACATACCCAACGTCGCCAATCTCTATCTTATTGGAACTACTTCGCGGCATTTTTTTCTTCTTCCGATTATCTCTCCGCGAATGACGGCGGTGAAGACGGCGCAAGCAATGCCCTGCGGCTGGAGAAAGGAGCGGGAGGACTCGTCGCCGGTCTACTGCGTGCCGGCGATGGGCGGTAATGACATAGAGAGATTAGGTCTTCTCGCCACTCTCCTCTTCTACTTTCACTTAATTGTATCTCATTTCCAGTTCGATCCGGGCCGGGGCGCGGGAGAAGACGCAGCAGTAATGTCCTCTAACTCTTCCTTGCTAGCGTTTTCCCGCCAAAATCACAAAACAACAAACAACACAACACAAAAAAACTTAAGAAGTCCAGAGTGTTGGAATTGAGAATCAGTAGACGATTCCGCCAAATCGAAAAATGTTAGCAGCCACCAGTCTAAGACGTGCCACCCGCGTCGTGCTCTCGCGCAGTCCCGCCGCCGGGGCGAATGGTGCCGCGCAGCAGCATGTCCACCGCCGCGGCTATCACGAGAATATCATTGAGCATTACGAGAATCCGCGAAATGTCGGCTCGTTGGATAAAAACGACGACGACGTCGGGACGGTGAGTGGGAATATTTACATTTTTGGTTGATTTGGTGCCCCGACTTAATGCCTTGGTTGGGGCCGGGGGCGAATGTTGAACGAAGGGTGTGTGTGTGGGGGGGGGGGATAAGGCAACGTCTTCGCTAGGTTACATGATGCGAGGTGCTTGTGTCGATAATCCGATCGTCCTCAATCGTGTTCTTTTTTCTTAATGCGCAATAAAACACCCTGACTCATCGCAATCATTCTCTCTTCGTCTTTACAATGCCTACCTAACAACGACTCAAGGGACTTGTTGGAGCGCCAGCATGCGGCGACGTGATGAAGGTAAATTCGTCAGAACCTAGACCAATCATAGATAGTCGTGATGAATTCATGCCTAACTCTGCTCTACCCTTCTTGCCTTCTTTCGTGAAACCTCTCCCCCTGAAAGCTGCAAATTAAGGTCGACGAGAATGGCAACATCCAAGAGTCGAAATTCAAAACCTTTGGCTGTGGTTCCGCCATCGCCTCGTCCTCCGTCGCGACAGAGTGGGTCAAGGGCAAGCACGTTGACGATGTGCTAGCCATCAAAAACACGGATATCGCCGCTCACTTGAAACTTCCGCCAGTGAAATTGCACTGTTCGATGCTGGCCGAGGATGCGATACGGGCGGCCGTGAACGATTGGAAGGCGAAGAAGGAAGCGAAGAAGGCAGCCGCCTGAGAAGGGGGAACTATGTCGACGAGAAACTTGAACGCTTGCAGGTAAACTCATAGACTTTAGAAAGATCGATGGCCCCTTTCAGTTCAGAAGTTTTTTTCATATTCATAATTCTAGGGGGGCGGGGGGAGTGAAGATTTAAGGTCAAGGAACACTGTAAATTGTTTGCTTAGGAGGTGCACGCGCATAATTAATAGTTAGTAAAAGATGTGTAAGTTTCTATAGTCACACTAGTCGCCACAGTCAACGTATTTCCTTCGTCATCAGAATTACATTTGCCGATAGAACAATTTCTCTCCACGATTCGAGTCTCCGGCGTGATTTCAATTTTCAGATGTATCCAGAGATAAATAAATTTGTTCGTTGTTCATGACGTGAAATATTACAGCTCCCACTCGTCTACTTCCTTGTAAGTGACCATCGACTCAACTTTGTGAAACTTTGATGGTGGTTAGAAAGATTAGGTATTTAAGCTTAGGTCGAAATTAAATACAATTGATAGCATTCAATATATTAACATCAACTTACGGACGTGGTAAAACTTCTCAGTTTAACTTCCTGACTGTTCATGATGTACCGAGGATCCGAATCGTCCCACTTTTTAGGCACAATAGCTGTCTTGTTTGTGTAGATCAAAAGATCGAACGAACACGGCTCGTTCAATAAAGGCAAGAAAGTAACCTGTAAATATAAAGCAGGTGAGCGACGAGAGTAGAGTGGACTAGTCGTGAATCAATACATATTTTGTAGGTGCCCCGTCCTTTTCTTCTACTCACGCTTGCAGTGATTTGTCGTATGATTGCCTGGATCTCATCGTGAACCTCCTTGACATTCTTTGCACCCCTCTTATTCTCCATCCCGTCACCGCTCAATTTTTTTTTCACTACATTCTGTGATACATTCTCATCGTTCGCAGACATCAACGAAACTTCCACATCGCCGTTTTCAACTAACACATTGAACTGCCATCGCTCTAAGGTCTCGCCGGAATCGATGCCGGTAACAACAACGACGAGCCTCTGGACATCTCCATCTATGAGCCATGATTCCATCTGAGACATGACATTTCCAAGGTAGGATAATAAACCTTGATCGGTGGTGGTGAGGACGGTCAAACCGTACTTGGATTCTCTCTTGAAAGTTTCCGGTTGATAGATGCCTGATGTCAAAAGGAGGGAGTGTGGTGTCAATGCAATAATGCCGCGAGGCTGCGATGTCGAATGACATCCAATCGCACACCAATTTCTCTCAGCTTACCTCTTTGATAAAGGATGGAGTTGATGGCCGTAAAAAAGAATTCCGAGACGATCTCGACGGATCCTTTCAGAGTTATGACGGTATCGTTTGCGCCCATGTTGGAGGTGACTGTTTGAATTGTGTAAGTATTGAATGTGTGAGGATGGTTGCGTGGATGGAGACAGAGGCAGTGACTTCGTTCCTCCACGGTTTTGCTTTTTTCGGCGTCGCCGGCCGGCGAGCACTGCGTCATTGTCGGCAGCAAAAAATGGAGCTGATGATATCTCGAAGATGGCCGGCCGGCGTCTCAGTTCTTTCTCTTCGAAAAAAGGAAGGAATGTACTTAGGTAGAGTAGAGTAGGACGAAATTATATCGCATCGTATGGTAGATAAGTGGCCCCGGTTTGCTACGTAGGAATAGATTATAGAACCGAGAGGAACCCCCCATGGTGAATCCCACCCCGGCATGGGTTTAGTATCTTATCCGCTCAATCCAAGCGAGGGCAATGCCGCTGTGGAAAGGTTTACTAGAATATAATAAACTAAACAAGCAATTAATTCATTTCTAGTCCTGGCCTCTCTGTGAATGTCAACAATCGCTTGCCCGCCCCATGGCTATGGCCCATGACCATGAGCAGCCGGCAACGGTGGCCAAAATGGCATCCATTGCAGTCAGCAGGCCACCATAATACAAATCAAATAAATACATAGTCTAACAAACAATAGCATGAACATAAAATGGTCGTTTAGCTACGGTTATGAATGACAAAAAATCAAAGACTGAAAAAACACCTCCTTTGGTGGGCCATTTACTTCGATGTTTGACTTCGATGGCCATGTGGATCAGGTGGTACAATGCCAAGTTCAGTACGGCAGGTCTAGGGCTACCCTAGATGTGACCAGATGCCACAATTCAGCAAATACTTGCTCCTTATTGCCAAGCGGCTGAAATTGTCATAAATTTTGGCAGAAAAAATCTAGTTGTGGCATTGTGAAGATCGCTTTCCAAGAAAGCTAGCATTCAAAAGGCACTAAACCGACCCTCTACTCAGTTCATCAAAGCAATTAGCTGCATAGAAAGGTCAAACACTATGATTTTAGCCAAAAGCAAAAGTGCTCAGCAATGTTTCTACCTATCAAACGCTAACACAGGCAAAAATTTGTGAAGTTAGTACCAATCTACAAAGAAGAAGTCCTTCATGAAGGATCAAAGCCATAGCTGCTGTAAGCTATGTAAAGTGGCTTGATATAATTAATTTATCTTTGCTGTGAAAAAGCTAGACAATAAAGTAAAGAACAAACAAGACAAATTTGACACGAGCCCCACATCTTAAGTGGGTCCAGTCGACCACCGCTGTGGTGAACATCACATTGTGTGTGTTGTCCCCCAGCACCAACATGTCAGCAGTTGTCTCTCTCATAAAGTGTCAAATCACCATCCTTGTCCCATAGGCATGTTGGATGAAGAGGATGTACTGCCTCCTTGCGCTGTCGCCATCCCTCTCCCATTCACTGTTTGATTATTGCATTATTGTTGTGGCCGTCGTTGTCGTCCCCCATTCTTGTCGTGAAGTCCTCGTGAGGGGCTTCGTTTTACTTCACCACACCCCCCCCCCTCTCCTCCTCCTCCTCCCTCTCTCCACCCTACTGTTGCTGCCATGGTCATTGTCCTTGTCGTCCTTGTTGTCTGTCCCTCCCGTGCCATTGCCATCATTTGATTGTTGTTTTGGTTGTCCTAGTCATTTGTTTGATTGTTGCATCACGCTCCCCCCTACCCCCTCCCCCCCTCTGCTGCTGTCATCACTGTCAAAATCATCACGTCATCATCATCATCATCGTCATCGTTGTCATTGTCATCATCCTCGTCATCGTCCTTGTCATCGTCGTCATCGTCTTCATCGTAGTCATTTTCGTCATCGTCATTGCCATCGCCATTGCCATAGCCATCACCATTGTCTCTATCGCATTTAGTTGATTGTTGTTTTGGGGTCACTCCCTTCAACTGCACCACCTCCAACGCCTCATCATCATGGATGGGT
>JALLAZ010001205.1:0-10904 GCA_036939755.1 Stephanodiscus triporus | reverse complement strand
CTTCCATTGAGTGATAAACTGGAGTTTGATCCATGTTCATCACAAAGTCTTGATCCCTCGGCGAGGGACTTGTACCTCGAGGAAAGCGAGAGCTTCATCGCTCACCTCGCCAGGAGAGCGCTGAGCCTTGAGGGTCGCAACATGGTGGGCGAGGTTGTTGGCTGCAAGAAAGCAAGAAATGGCCATCATGCGCGCCCCATAACTCTTGTGTAGGAACCCGGGCTTAATTTTTCCAACCTTCCTCGCAAGACCCATTCTCGTGATGGGGATTCCCTTTGTCCTCCAACGCTCAATGTACTCAAAGAGTTCCTCCTTGAGATCCGAAATGATGCTTGTTGGGCCTTTGTGGAGAGTGCAGTGATTCTCCACAGAGGAATCGGATAGGGCAACTGCCTTCTTATGCCAATCAACGACACATGAAGGGGAAACCCCAAACCTTGTAGCAGCCGCGTTGAGATGGAGATTCTCTGTGGTAATGGCGGATACAAATGCACGAACAATCTTCATCTTCTCAGCGGAGGTGAAATTGCACCTATTCGTCTGCCTCTGCTCAATGCGCTGAGCAGAGCGCGCATGGTTGGTGCCGCATAGGTTGTAAACAAGTTTCATCTTGACCTTGTTTGTCGGAAGGTGAATGAGCAGAGAATTGTGAGGATCTGTGTTTTGTGGCACGCGGCCAGGGAAACAAAGGAGGTTTGCAGTAGGGCTCCAATGCAGGACCTACTACAAAAATAGGCGGCGAGCAGAGGATGCGCCAAAAAAAAACAAAAAAAACATCACGTAGGAATACTACCACTACCAATTTAGACCTNCTATGGACCCATTTCCGCTTGCGGCGGCCATGGTTGTCATGGATTTTGCGGTAAAATGGTGTGCGCCAAAAAAAAAAAAAAAGCCACCACGTAGGAATACTACCACTACCAATTTAGACCTAACTACCTATGACTAGCGAGGATTTCTGTCGTCGCCGAATCTTAGTGCTGCGTGTTATACGGCAGGGGCCCTACGATTTGACCAACGAGGAGATAAGTATGTTGGTTGCCTGTAAAAAACTTTTACCACAAACCATAGTGCCATAGACCCTGAAGTTTGAAGACAGAAGATAGAGAGATATCCGATGGTGCAATACAGTCAGTTGCGGACGGCAACGCTCCGGAGTGTTTTTGCCGGTGCCTATGCCGTAAGTCAACCTGCCTACTTCAAATCCCTGGCAAGAATGAGGCATTATTATCCATGACTATATTCTTGGCGCTACAGCGATCCCACCTGAATGTGTGCCCATGTCATACCAATGCCATCGTCTCAATCGAAGAATCTCACCCTAGCCTGTTATCTATTCGTCATGCGATACCTCAATCTAGGTGAACTTCGTCGCAGCCATTCTAGAATTAGTAGGCAACCCCCATGTCCCAGCCTACCTTGACGCTCTGGCCTCGATCATTGTCATGGTACTCTCCCTCTGTATGCTCGCCATAACGGTCCAGCAACCTGAAAAACTTATGGTTTACTTCGAAACGACGGGGAGGGAATTTGTCTTCTCGTGGCGCATGAGAAGTTTCGCCGATGTCACTCAAATTTTATTCCTATTTGCGTTCGGTTTGCTGGGACAGATCATGGCGATCGTGACAGGAGCCTTCTTCTTCCTTGCGTTCAGCTTGGCACAGAAAAGGCCTGATATTTTTAGGGCATTGTTTCGAAAATATGCCGGCGATCCGATGGAGGCGTATGAGGGCGAAGGCGATGGTGGTGCCGATATGTCTTACGGAGAAGCGACAGAGCCTTCGGTTGCAAGGGTTTGAATGAAAATATGTTTATGTGAAAAGTTGAATGTTTGTGCCAGGGCATGTTTTTATATCGGTTGAAATTAAGTAATTAACTCATCAACTATTAGCACGATATCTCCTTATCTCTGGGAAACAGGTGCGACAAAGAATGGATGCAAGACTCCTTGTTTTGCGTAGGCATCTCCTTTTCTCTGGGAGACAGGCGACACGTCATCGCTGGCGTCAAGTTCGACTGCCTTCCTTGAATACCCAGTGCCCATTTTTTATGAAAGCTATGGACTTTAGCATACTCCGAAATGTGGCAGCATGACTGTCTGGAACATCCGTGAATTCCGCGAGGAGGTCTCTTGTTGTGGGACCGCATCCTTTAGAAGACATGCGGCGAATGTACTTAATTATGCGTGTTAACAAGGCACTGTCGAAACCTTCAATCAGCCCAGAAGATGCTTGCTTGCCACTCAATGCTATTTGCATTCTTTTATTTTGGAGGTTGGCAAGCAATGAAGTGGAAGAAGCCATTTTCTTGCCATCCCTTCCGAATGGCTTTGTTTCGTCAGAGCCTGTCCACGTTGGCTCAAATCTATCTTGATTCCCCGCGCTTTCCTTCAGTGCCAGTGCTGCTCTAATTGCTTCTTTTCTCGCGTTCTCTTCCATCTCAACTACAGAGAGGGGCTTCTTCATAGACGATGAGTTCTCAACAAAATCATGATCAAAGACGCCACAAATACCCTTGCTCTTTATCACAGCTTCCAAGGTATTGATGTTGTCGCCTGGTTGCTCATCACCGTTTTCGAATTTACTTCGTTCACCAGGAAAATTCATCTCAACAACACCTAGACCTTTAGTGATGTCTCCAGTTTCAGTACTGTCATTGGTGTCCGCCTTCAATGTGAACAAGTCTTTCAAGTCTCTTTGGGAAAATAGCCTTCTTTGCTTAGGATCCTGTAATACTTGATTGGACAGAGCGGTCTTAAAGATCTGACGTTGATAAATCTTCTCCTCAATAGTACCAGCAGTGATCAAGCGGTAGACAGTAACTTCCCGTGTTTGACCAAATCGCCAAGCTCTCTCACGGGCTTGAGCGTCGGTCTGTGGGTTCCAGTCAGGATCGTAAAGAAGGACTCGGTTTGCACCAGTAATATTCAGCCCCACACCACCTGTCCGTGTTGTCATGAGCATAACGAAGTAAGTAGCATCTGTATTGAACTTGTCCACAAGTGTTTGCCTAGCAGCAACGTTTGTATTCCCGTCCAACCTTGCATATTTCCAGCCTTGAGTGTTCGCAAACTGTTCAATAATACTCAACATTTTCCGCCATTGTGTGAAGATAATCACCTTGTGACCCTGCGTATGCCACAGGGGAAGAATCTTCGATAGCACTTGAAGTTTGCCGGACCGATCGGCTACCTTTTCCTGATTGTAAAAATCGTCATCAGAAGACGACGAGCTTCCGTCATCAAATAAAGAGTCTCCATTAGGCCCGACCACAAGATCAGGATGATTGCAAATCTTTCGTAAAACCGTGACGGCTTTCAGCAGCTGCACTGCACCTCTCATTACACCCGTCACCTCATCCGATCTCAAATATTCCTCATAGAGGGATCGCTGTTTTGGAGTCAGCCTACAGAACAATACCTGTTCAGTCTTGCCAGGCATCCTGTTGACTTCCAAAACATCTTTTTTCTGTCGTCTGAGCAAATATGGATTGATTAGATCCCTCAGCACCAATGCACATCGGTACGCAAGCTGAAGTGCATCGTCGCACAGCAGCGACAGAGAAAGAGCGAGAGCAAGAGAATGATAAGGTGGGCGATGATTGGTTGGGCATTATACACACAACAGAAGAACAATATCGTCATCTCTCTCACCTGCACTTGCATCGGAGAGGCGTTGGAATACCCCCCTCGCTTGATCGGTTCTGCGAACTCTGCTTCAAAGGTAGGAAGAGTGCCCAGTCTTCCAGGGAAAATGAAGTCGAATAGACTCCAAAGCTCACGGAGATCATTTTGGATGGGAGTTCCGCTCAGCAAAAGTCGATGAATCGTGCGTAACCTCTTACATGCGAGGGTAACGTCGGCGTCTGGATTCCGAATCTTTTGTCCTTCATCTAGGACGACATACGACCAGTTGTGGTTCGTCCAAACCTCAGTCGAACGTCGAATATTCTCATACGTCGTCACTAGTGCATAGCCCGTGCCACAGAAAGAATGTTCTTTGTTTTCATTGTAATCGTCTTCATCAATTGGTTCATTGACTCGATCTGCTCGAGCAGTTTTGAGCCATTTCTGCAAGTTACGCAACATCCCTCTAGAAACGAGCCGAGACACCCCATCTGTCTCGCCTGAACGATGAATCATGATTCGACGCAAGCCAGGAGCCCAAACTTTAAGCTCACGTAGCCAATGTGATAACATGGTTGCTGGTGCTATGATAAGAACGGAATCGAGGAGGCGACTACTGGCCATAGCGCCTAAGAAAGAGCTCACTTGAACTGTTTTTCCCAACCCCATCTCGTCACCAACTGAAAATATAGTGAAGGTCAGGTGAGGAAGGTCAGTGTGGCCGTAGGCTAGATACCGTGCAAATTACTTACCCACACCTCCCGCACCCTGACAATGAAGCTCCCACATCCACCTCACCCCTGTTCGCTGATATGGAAACAAGCGATCATTCACCCACCCCGGAATATGAAGCCCTCCTTCGTATACTCGCGCGCCCGGAGGACTTTCAGAGCAGTCTCGCTCGGCCATGTCACCCATCTGCTCAAGCCCCCGTTCTATCCAGTCATCAACTCGTTCTTCATAATCAAACTCGTCCATATCATCAACAGACACAGGTGGAGACTTTTTTCCGACATCCGTCTCTTCGTAGTTAACTTGCAAGTCATCATCGGAAGCTTCGGCTTTGACAAGAGAAGTTGGAGAAAGCTTGCTTCTCTTCCGAAGCGTTCTGCCGCTATTACGCATGCGATTGACTTGCTGACATTCCGCTATGTGCTTTGCAAGAAAATCGTCTGGCGAATAGCCTTCTTCTGAATGATCTACTATTAGAATCACCTGGCAGACAGGGCAAAATACTTTTGTATGAGTTCGTCTCGTAAAATTGGGCGATTTTTCATGTGAGTTTGCTTCATTAGCGCTAGCCCAGCGAACTCCACTCTTCTCAGTGTTTTCATAATGACTGTGCAAGTTAGGAACTTCGTTGTTCTCCGATTTCTTTTCCTCATCAGTGATTTCCACCTTCACTACATCAGCCGTATTCTTCATTATTCCAGTAATTTTTTCGGGCGTCGCTTCAAACTCAAACTCTTCATCACTGGTACACGCAATGCCCAAAGCAGCTCTTTGCCTTTTCAACCTCCGTTTCCTTCTGTCTTCACGCCTCTTTCTAGACTTTTCCTCATCAAATTGTACCTCATCCATAGTCTTCAGTGGAGACATTCCACTCTCGACCCGCATCTGGCTTTTCATGCTCATCATTGAGTTGCGCTTCAGCGGACGCTTTTTTGAAGTCTCGAATTGTTCTCCATTCTTAATTCGATCCAGACGATTTGTTGACGACGTATGGACATCACTCTTTTCTGGTTGTCCATGAATTTTGGATTCCGTTTCTCCGAAGGTATCGGACGACGTAGCATTTCCATAGTAATCATCACCAGCATCATTATTATTTGCCCGCTGACGATTCCTTCCGTGAACCACATTTTTTTGTGGAATAACTGCGTCGTCTTCTTTCAGGCCTGCAACATCTGTCAAGTAACCCAATAAAATCTGCTCTTTCATCGAAAGATGGTCAATCTTTCGACGTCTTCTTTGCTCATCCTCCTCCGCAACGCCCCCCCCATGAGATGCGCCCGATATTGCTTTGGCCGATCGCAACAGATCGCGAGTGCGAGAAAGCAACGTCAGCACGTGCGGCACATCTGCCGCCATCACACCCTTCTTTTTCCTCGACGTCGACGGAGCAAGAGACGATAGGTCTGGCAATGTCAGACGTTCTTCACCACACGGGACAAGAGAAGACGACGTATGTATGGGATCATTATTTGAAATGCCGGTGGCGAATGTAGAGCGAGGAAGGACGATTTGTGGGGCAGATCGGAGCTGGGCATCTCGCAGGACTGAATGTTCGTACGCAGATGCCGAAGCGGTCGTGGAGCCGAGGGCCGCGAGCAACAGGGCTTCGTCCTCTTCCGGTTGATGTTTCGAACAATTCATGATGCCTCCGTTTGCGTCGTAATTAGGCGACAATCTTCTTGGCTCTGCGGCGCTGCATTGGAACGGGTCTGCGTCATTTTTGGTGCGGGGGGCCGGGGGCTTGGAGATCTGTCGTATCGTACTCTATTTATGGAAATCCCTTCAAATTATTATATCCAAATAGAATCCTAATATCCATAAAACAGCATATTCCCGCAAATATACTTTAGGCCCCACAGATTTGTGAATATTTTGTAGGTACTTCCGCGATTATGGATTTTGTACTACTAGAGGAGGATTTTTCGGATATTAGAGGTGTAACAGACTTTTCTCCCAGAGGAGGAATAAAAATTTTCACATGAAAAAATAAAAATCAACAAATCACAGTAAATAACAACCCTGCCTTCTCTACGCACCCTCCACCCTCCTCCCCCGTTAGCGCATGCCTCGCAACCTCTGGCGATTCCTAGACATCATGGTATTTTCGTTGCCCTACGCGGGCATGGTGGTGCTGTCGATCCTCGCCATATCTTCCTGGATATCCAACATCCACGCCGCCGCCTCGTCGTCGTCGTCTTCGTCGTGGGGGGGGGGAGGAGGATCCTACCTCTACGGCGCAGAGGATACATCCCCGGTCATTGACCACGGCCTCCACGGACGCGACTTCACCACGTCGACGTCTCCCAAGGTCGTGGAGTTTTACGACCCCAAGTGCGGCGCGTGTCAGGCCTTCAAGTCGAACTACGCCGAGGTGGCGAAGAAGGTCCGGGCGCGCAGGCCGGGAGTGGAATTCTACGGCGTGTCGTGCGAGGCGCACGCGGAGGTCTGCTCGAGGTACGGCGGCAAGTCGGTGCCGAGGATTGTCGCATTCCCCGGCGGTGGGAGCGATCCCGCGAACGGCGTCGAGGTGCCCAAGGGGACGGGGGCGATATACTTCCTGTCGGAGAGGCTGACGAAGGCGTTGCGCAGTCCGGAGGAGATCACGTCGGATGGCGCGAAGTTGTTGTCGGGAGGCTCAGAAACTACCAAGAGATTGCTCAGGGCTCGTCGTTTTGATGAAGGCGATCGAGACGATCAAGAGGATTTTACGGAGGGCGAGCACGAGGCATCGGAATATCGAGAAGAATCGTACGAGGAGAATGACGAAGACGAACCCGATGATACTTACGAAGATGAATCCGAGCATATTGCCGAGTCATCCCTTACAGAAAAGCATCATACATCCGATGATCGGGATGAAGATCCTGAATCTCTAGAAGAGCGGGAGCGGCTCGACCAAGTAAAACGCCGACAGGAGAGCCAGCCTCAGCAAGAACAGGTGCAACAGCGAAAACAGAAGCAGCAGCAACGACCAAAGCAGCAAGAACAGAAGAATCGGGCATCCGATGATCGGGATGAAGATTCTGAATTGGAACAGGAGGAATTGATGGCAGAGGAGTCAGAAGAGCGGGAGCGGCTAGACCAAGTAAAACGACGACAGGAGAGGCAGCCACAGCAAGAACAGGTGCAACAGCAGAAACAGAAGCCGCAGCAGCAGCAACAACAACAACAGCAACGGCCAAAGCAAGAGCTCAAACAAATTGTTATTGATGATGCCTCTGATGATGGACAGGGTCAAGAACAGGCCGAAGATCAAGACGCGGATACCCAGCAAGTCATTTTGGAACAAATGGATGCGTACAAGAATACCAAGGAACACTTTGAAAGGTTAGATATCCAGCACGGTAAAGAGCTGGGGCATCACTTAGAGAAATATCAGAAGGCAAGGACCGCCTTTAAGGAGGCGCGAACCCCCGATGAAAGTAAGAGCGATATTTTTCCTCCGGTTAGGGGAGATATTAGTCAAAAAGTAGGTGTCATGGACGGTCAACAGAAGACGAAGAATGCACCTGGGCCAATTGAATCTGCCAATGCCAAATCGCACAGCGTCCCGATACCCCTCCCGGGAAGTAGCAAAGTCAAGGATCAAGGCAAAGACTGGGGGGGTGAGTTTGTAAGTGATGGAAAGTATGCCCCAAAGGTAATTGAAACGGACCCAGTGCGTTCGGAAAAATTCCGTGAATACGTCGCCCGAAGGAAAGAAATGCTGGAACGAAAAGAGAAGTTGAGACATCCAATCAATGCGTTGTTTGGAAAAGTAGGATCAAACGAGGAGCACGATGTGACCTCTGCGAAGAAAAGCCCACCCATGAAAAATTATAAAGCCCAGTACAATCCACAGCAGATTAAGGTACCAGACTTACGTCCGGAAGCTCAACAGAAGTCTCTGCGGGAGAAGATAATGAGAAAGATTCCCATTGTGAAAAGGACATTCAAGCGATCTAAGGTGGGGGATGGATGACATATGAATCTGTATTCGTTTTTCGCACGAAGCACCTAGTCTCAACTTGTTTTTCGTTGAATGCATCATCTCTAGGGAGAGGAAACGCTGATTGACGCCTCATTGTCATTTACTCGAGGGCTAGTATCGGGAGTATTCAAAACTAATAGGGCTCTTACCTATAAGCAGAAGGCGGCGTTGCTAGATTGGTTTGATCTATTGAGCGTCTCTCTCCCTCCGGAAATCGGATTGCATGAATTGATTGACACGCTTAAACACAACGCTGATGAGATATCTGAACGTCAAGAGAACCTGAAGCTTTTAATTGACAAACATCCTCTTCCAGAGAATGAATGGAGCTTTTCTTGCAGGAAGGGCACGAAGCCGTTCTTTTGCGGTTTCTGGAAGTTGTTACACATCATCTCTGTCGGATTTGCAGAGCAGGCGGGAGGGCTGGCCTTGCGAGAATCCAGTCCATCCATACGAGTCTTTTCGGCTAAGCAGGCTGCAAATGTTGTGCGAGAATACATTGCGTTGTTCTTCCCCTGTGCGGAATGCGCGAAGCGTTTTGTCGCGAAATACGACGATTGCAGCTTTCAACGTTGCCTTCGTTTAAGTGGCGAGACTGAAGGTGCAACCACAGAAAGTTGGCAAGAATTTCCTCTTTGGCTTTGGGAGGTACATAACGACGTTTCGAGTTCCAATCTAAAAACAGAAGTTGCTAATGTTAACGCCAAGGCTGGTAGAAAGGCTGAAGAAAAACAGTGGGAGCGGGATATGCAAGTTCTGTTTCCTCAAATGGACCAATGCAATGCATGCGTTAAGTCAGACGGAACGTGGAATTTGAATGCAGTATACAACCACTTGGAAGATGAGTATTGGACTTTTGGCCATGACGTACATAAAAAGGTGGACCAGTTTTTGGAATACAATGCCGTTGTACGTAACAGCAGCCAGTTCAAATGGATACACTTCTTGCTGATAGCTTTTGTTTTGCTAGTGATTGCTTCTGCAAAAAAACTCCGTGTAAGGGTGAGTGGGCGGCACAAGAAAGATGATACGTTCTCCTTTGATAGATTCCCCCGGAACAAGTACCGGGACTCGTAGGAACTATTTTCATTCTAGAAGCATAGGACGATATATTACCCCACGTTAATACATATGTTCACTTTCTACTCTGTCATCTCAAGGTTTCAAATCTGTGACACATTTCGATGGGGAACTCTGGGATTCAAGGTTTTTATCCATTTTTCGGCAACACTTTTGGGTGCTCGACGGGAGAAGTGAACCGCTCGCGAGGCCAAGTCGATGGGATTTCGTTCGTTACTGTACGCTCGCATAAGGAGTGCCAGTTTTCTCTTTTCATCAGGATCCCAAGCGTCATGGACGTAGTTGGGGTTGACTAATGTCGATTGAGCTCGGAGGATGAGCTGCCTAGTACTTCGATGGGGGAACAAATTTCTACAAGTTTGAACAGCAGAATCTCCTTGGAGTAAATACTGTGGACCATGCACTGCCAAGTACTTGAGTAAAAGTTCATCTTCATCAGGTGACCATGAAGGACATCTAGTAGTTGCCGGATTTTGTAGAAACGATCGGAAGAGACTGAAGCATCGCCAGGGGGTTTGTCCGTTGAACCTTGCATAGTGTTTTTTCGCCAATTCATACCAATCGATTGACAGCTGATTATTCCCCCCCAATGCGCCTACCATTGACATGATGTAGAGGCATTCTTGCTTAGTAAACTTTGTTTTCGCAATTTTGGAATCAACAAAAGTAAAGCAGGGCACAAGACATTCAAATGATGAAGGCACCGTTTGATACAGTTTGATTGCAACCTCTTCAAACGAGTTGATTTTCCAATTTTCCCTCTTTACTTTTTTCCATGCCTTCTGAACTTCTTCGGATGAGAGACAAGACTCGATATTTCTCACAAACATTACTATGGATTGCGTCATATCTTTTTCATATTCCCCACGAGTATTCCTCCATTTTACTGATGGAGTTGACCCGTCATTGTCGATGAAAAATCTCCTCATCCATTTACGCTTGGGGTTGTAGTAAGAATCAGGCTTACTTTTCTTCGCAGATTCAGTGAAAATATTCGAAGCATCAGTTACATGGACAATAATCGTCTCTGCCCTTAAACCCCCATCACCTGAAGCGCATTGGTTTTGGGAAATGGAATCCTGACCTCTCTTACATTTCTTTGAAAGAGGTGCGACCGTGATTTTATCCATCGCGGACGATGGATGCCTTCCAAGCGGGTAGTCGTTAGCCAACTTGCGAGACATAGATGATATAACCCGCGAGGCATCACGCCGATTCTGTACCTTTTTGCATTTAATCTGCACGAGAAGGCGTTGCAACTCATCTTGGAGTTCAATATTGGACTTGATCGCCACGGAGATTGCAGAAGGAATCGGTCCATGAAGTGATTGCTCAACATTTGCCCGAGAGTTCATCGCTTCTTCTCTCTAGAGAGAGGGAGTAACGTGATAATAATATGTATGGTACTGTACGTTTGACCCGAATTTACCATCGGGTCCTGGATATTCTACCACCCTTAACTATGAATTCATAGTCACACTTGTAGAGGATAGT
>JALLAZ010001195.1:0-11135 GCA_036939755.1 Stephanodiscus triporus | reverse complement strand
CTCGAGAACGAGGCGAGGGGGTGGAAGGCGCGCGAGGATCGCGCGATTTACGAGAAGGAGAGGAGGAGGACGGAGAGGGAGAGGGCGGTGACGGATTACGTGCGCAGGGGGGAAGAGGAGGGATCGCGCCGCATCATCGTCGCGGGGGAGAGCGCGAAGGAGGGGATGTTGGCCCATTACAGGAAGAGGAGGGAACGCGCGCGCGGCGACTGCGCTGACGCCGGCGGAACGACGACCGCCGTTGTCGCGAACGACGATAAGAGGTCGGCGCCGTCCGCGGATGGCGAGGCGGCCGCGGGAGCGCATTATCTGATGACGCTTTCGGGGGAAATGTCCGCGTTCGACCTCCCGCTCGACGACGGCGACGACGCCGCAGCAACGACGACGAAGTTGCGCATCGTATCGCAATCGGACTTCGCGACCGCGGTGGTCCTCCTGAGCTTGGACAAGACGAGGGACATGCGAGGGAGGGGGGCGTACGTCGAATACACGCTGCGAACCGCCGGCCTCGCGCAGATCGGCTGGGCGCGAGTGGGCGTCGAGGGCGAGGCATTCTGTGGCGGCGACGACGGCGGGGCGTTCCTCCCGAATAGCGATACCGGCGACGGCGTCGGGGACGACGACGCGTCGTACGGATACGATGGATCTCGCGGTCTCGTATTTCACGGGGGGGAGGAACTCGCCTACGGGTCCGAGTCGCCACGGGGAGGAGAAGCGTCCGTCGAATGGAGGCCGGGGACGTTCTGGGCTGTTACTGCGAATTCTCGGAGCCGGAGGAGGAGGAGAACGCCGGTAATGGCACCGTCAAGATTGGCTATTCTATGATCGGGAAGGATCTCGGAAGGGCATTCGCCGTTTCGAATGCCGATGGGGCATTCCGCTTTTATCCCGCGATCAGCCTGAATTTGAACGAGGTCGTGGACGTCAACATCGGGCCGGACTTCGCGTATTTCGATCCCAGGGGAGGGTGCGCCAGTGTGTACGAGCTCGTGGGGAACAAAGCCGATGTCACGGGCGATGGTGCGGGAGATGGAAACGACGAAGAAGGAGACAGCTCCAAACAAACATATGACGAGAAGGACCCTCCAACAAAAAGGCCTCGTGATGAGTCTTTGAAGGGGCAGAGCGCTGCCAATGAAATAAAGGACGCGGCTAAGGAAGGAAAGGATGTCAAACCGAGCAAACCCATTGCCAACTTCAATTCCTTTGATCTCAATAAGTGTTGTTCTGTAGATGAATTGAAGGTTTTGGGTCCCGAAAGGTTGAAAGACATCATGCTATCAATGGGGGTGAAATGTGGGTGAGTACACAAATTACTATGCACGTCTCTTTTTATTGGATTTTGTTTCTTTCGGGTGGAATCCTTACGCATTTTCCGCGCATTCTTTGCATTCAGTGGCACGCTCGACGAGCGAGCGACACGGCTATTTTCGCTCAAAGGACTACGGAGAGATGAATACCCAAAAAAGGTACGAGGAAAGAATTTCATTCCTTAATTTTTGGCTGTCTAAGGAACAGCAATAGAGGCGACGGCATAATCCACAATCAGGCTCGGTTTAAAGGCTTGGTGTGCCCAGAGAATAAGGTGGAAGATCATATACAAATTCACAATGACATCATCTTACAATAAAGCAGGATAACTTTTGCACGAGGTTTAAATTATTTACATTCCTCTTGAAGTGAAAGTTGATCAAATCACATAACCGTAGTATAGGAAGCATAGACGGAAGCAAACATGCTGGCAAACATTCATACCACAAGAATAACGCCAGATATAACTGCATACAATTTCCTTCCGCTTCACCGCTTCTGCCATGCCAGTTTCCAGCTATTTTCTCTCCTCCTCTCGGGGAGATGGGCGTTCTCCTCGCTCTCACGGCCGCTGAGTTGGGAGTCATAATCCGCAAGAACCTTCTTTGGCGACAAGTTCCCACAATCAGAAGAGACGCGCCAGTTTCTGGATCGATGGCATAAGCCCCGGCACCTTCCGCTCGATTGGATGCATCCGAATCAGTACTCGTGGCGTCGATCGCCACCTGCGCCATCCTCGCGGCGTCGTCGTCGTCCTCCCCCAACGAAGAATCCGTGAACGTCGTCGCGTCCGTCTCGGAACTAACGTCGTAGCGAGATGATGCAGCGACCTCGATAGCATCGTATATGATGTCGAAATCGTATATTATTATCGTCGCGTTCGCTTGGTCCTCCGAATCGACGAGCGTCGCGCCCGCTTCCAGCGCTGCCACCCTACTGAGACGGCGATAGTCGTTCCTTACTTCGACGCTTCCATCGTTGATATCTCGAGAGCGTCTTTGAAATGACCAGCATTTCATTTCTTAGGCTCGCAGCGGCCTCCTAGTGCGGTGGATCGGGTGAGCAGCACAATGAATTCAAATGGAAATTGATCTCCCCACAGCGGGCGCGGCGGCCGCGCGGGAGGTAGGAGGGCTCCGGTTGCCCTCCTTTTTAGGAAAAATGTGCTTCGATTCCCATGATGGAATAGTATGTGACGTTGCTATGTGTTCCACAACTTAGAAACTCCCCCGCACAACTTAACTCCCCGCCACCAACAACGGGCAGCCCGTCCAAAAAAAATTCAAACCAACACCATGCGAGCCTCTCTCAACCTCATCCTCGTCGTTGCCATCCCTCGATTTGAGGCTGCGCACTCGTCTGCATTCTCGACGCGGAATCGTTCGCTCGCTTCGTTCGTCGTCCCATCGTCGTCGTCGTCGTCGTCGTCGGCCGCTCCCACCAGGAGGAAACTTCACCCTCGCCGCCAAGTCGACCGCTTCTGGTGCGAATGCGACATACGGACATCCTCGTCGAGGACGGTGATGACGCGTTATTTATCCGAGGGGGGGGACACGGAAAATGAAGGAAACGCCATCGGAGTTGGCATCGGCAAGGGCGACGGCGGCGGAAGCAGCAGGTACGACGACACCTTCGGTCCCCTCCTCCCGATCGCCGAGGCCGTCGACGCCGCCACGGGTGGATGGGGTCTGTCCTACGCCGACCTCCACCCGGCCTCGCCCCAGACCCCCGTCGGCCGTGCGTTCCTCGCGACGAACTTCTTCTACGCAGCCGCCGGCATATGGCTGATGAGCCACGGCGATTGGGTGTACGGCGGCCTGACGGAGATCGCGGGCGTGGTGAGCTTCGTTTACCACTACACCCAGCTGGAATTCGGCAAGGACAGGAGTGAGGTGCGGTTGGCGCTCTTGATCGATTACGTCTGCGCCGGAATGGCGCTGATCACGGGGGGGGTGTACATGGTCCAGGCGGGGATAACGCACGTGCCCCTGGAGGCGTCGGCGAGCGCGGTGGGGGCGATGGTGTGCCTTTCGCTGTGCTGGGTTTGGGAATTCGGCTACCCTTACATTTTCTGGCATTCGCTGTGGCACTTGCTCTCGGCGTATACCGGCTACGTCGTGGGACTAGAACACCTGTCGAATATTACGGGTTGAAGTGTCGACTATGGCTAGAGATGATTCGGGTGAGGATATCTGTATCGCTAGGTATACCAATCCCGTCGACAACTACGTATGATCAGAGATAGCAACGGCGGCGGCAGGAGCAACAAAGCTTTGTTGGCATAGTTTGCTACTGGATCAGTGATGGTGAGACGACGGGCTGTCAATATCCTCAGTATTACTTCCAGAAGATGGACTTGGTTGGCCGTCACTCCGTCACTGCATTGGGCGTAAAAGTTTGGTCATAATTGCCACCTCCGTGGCGCAACCTTTCAACCCTGTTGAGGGATGATTAGTGAAGCGTAAACAGCTTAATTGTTTGGTGCGTTTCGGGAATAATCTAAAGCGCCGCCACATTGACTTTGCCCAACCACACTACCACTGCAACTCCCACCATGGACGCCTCCATGGTAACTCACCTTCCTCTTTATTCCCAGGTTGGCTGGCATGCTCATCTGATGTCATTTCTTTGGGGACGTCAGTTGACAGATGGTTCTCTGAAAAACTTGTATCAGCTTTGATCAAGTTAAGGAAGGTGGTACTAGTGTTACTGGAGGTGGATTGGTCATCCTTGACGGCGTCGTTTTCAGCAGTGGGTGATTCGAGCACTTTGAGGAAGGCGTCGAATTCGCCATCGTCAGAGGCAACCTCCTTCTCCTTCGTGGTCAAAGTATCTTCATTCTTGTTAATGTCTGTGTCTTCGAATTTTATTGCCGGTAGGCAACGATCGCAGTTAATGGCCGTGTGGCCGTGCAAGTGACAGTTTTTGCACTCATTCTTGGGGCACTCTTCTCGAAAATGTCCCAGGTGTCCGCAATTGAGGCATCTTGCTTCGTAGATAGTGGGCATGATTGGATATGCTATGGTCGCTTTGCCTCGATGCTAAATTACACTGCGCAGTTCGGTTTTAAGGGGGTTAAAATCAACTGGTGTCAGGTTCGCGTTCTCGTTGAGATGTGAGTTCGGGACAGAATTTACTATTCGCGTCTTTGTCCGAAAGGAGGAAGTATCTACGATATCGTAAACCAAAAAGGTTAGAGTACTTGTTATTATCGTTGTGTTTGCCATCTGTCCCAATAGAACAGCTGCCTGCTTGACATCATAGTTCCAAAAACTATGTTGAGTTTGAAGATTTTTCTCAAACAGATGTATCTTGAGTCGTAGCACTTTCTATTTGACCATAGAGGTAATAATTGAAGTTAAGCCTCTATCGTAACGACTACATGGAGAAGATACTGCTCACCGAACACAGCTCACAACAGCTCACAACGGCTCACAACACAGCCACAACTCACATGTGGGATATTGATGAAAGACTTCCCTTTTCCTGCCACATGCTCCCCTGACATCATGACCATGGCACCAGGAAACGGGAACAATCAACCATTATGATACAATCTCATCATCTCATTCATCAAACACTCAACAACATACCATGGCGGCCAACTTGCCAAACTCCATAACATCTCGCCGCCAGAATCGTTGTAGGCGAGCGGAGGCATATGCATCTGCCCTATATTACAGCGAATGTTCGCTGGGTGGCATCTCCCCTCGTGGCGCCGCCGAGGCCCAAGAGAATGCAAGAACCTGCCAGAGCCGATGGTGGCTAAAGGGAAACGACCCGAATCATCCTTCGATGAATGGCCAATGTTTGTCTGGGGCCTCCGAAATGAGAACATCTTGTCATGCAGAAAAGGCCTATGAGGACACGAAGACAAATCAAGCTCTGGAATCGGTCGACAGGAACGGCGTCGAAGATACGCCCATTCACGAAGAGAGTGTCTCCGAAGTTGTAAACAATCAAGATGACCACGATGTGCCCGTTGAAGACGATCCGAACGCTCCCATATTGGCTCGCGACGATGACTTGGGTTCAAGCTTTGGAACTCTGACTAATTTCTCCTGCAGCCGGAACAATTTTTCCTACAGCGCCGCAAATAGCCTTGTTGCCGCGCAGCGTAATCCCAAGCCTCTGGCCGTTTCGACGTATTCTTTACTCCTCCCGCGTTGGTTGACTGATCCGCACCCAGGACCTGTTTTAACAGCTCTAGTGTTGAAGCAGGACGAAGTCAGCAGTGAAGAAATGCTCAATACTCACGCTTCCTACCCAAACCAGCTTTTGGCAAGCAAGCCTTCCTTCAGCAAGACGCCGCATGAGGCCGTCCAAGTGACATCGGAGAGCGACGCCGATGACTCCACTATCTTTTCAAGTAGTTGTAGCTGTGACTCAAACTACGTCCATCCCACTTCAAATTATCGTCAAGGGATCACTAAAAGAATTCGAGACGACATATCATCTACCCTTGACCAGACATATCTTGACGCAAAGATCGACGCCGCCAAGGCTGAGCTATTGTCTAGGCTTCGAGATGAGGGCATTAGCCCCGGCTTCAAAGCGTCACTTGCTTCTCTTGAGAAACACACTTTATTGAAAGCATCTGTGACCAAGAAGAGGAAGTTGGGTTCGTCCATTCAAGGGAGTGATGGTATCAATATTGATGGCACTTGGATGATGATATCACCTCCGGATTATCCATCCGTCCTCGGCAAGAATTTAGAAGGTGACAGTCTCTTCACTTTAGAACGTATGACTTTCGGCATGTTCGAGCCTTCTGATATGATTTGCTCAATTCAAAAGCAGTACAATACGATCAAATCTGTCAAGTCAAGGGATCTCCATCTTTATGTCCCCAAAAGCTTGAGACTAGAGGTTGCTAATGAACGTGGCCGAAGATCTGGCGGAAGACTAAAGACCTACAAGTAAGTGTTTATTGACTGTTTGCTCATTACTTTTCCTTGTTCTTTTGGTATTTAATCTGACTTTGATCGTCCTTCTACCAAACAGCATCATAGCGTCCTTCACTGTTGAACAAACCAAAGGATCCCGATATAGTGAAAACGCAACAAGCCAAGATCCATCCAGGGAACCCTTGAGAGGAATATTGACAAATTATGGCTACGCCCTTCCCGACCCCACCAATTCGAACAGGAAATCGATTTGGTTCACGGGTGGAACCATTGAACCCGCTGACGAACGATCATTGAGCGAGTGGAAGAAGGTCTTTGGCCCGAAAACTGACAACGGTCTGTCCTCCATCGAAGCAGACGAGGCCAAGGCTCTAGCATCGAAGATGCTGCTGGGAGTGATCCACGAGCCGATGGACGATCAAGGGGTCGTTGGGTATCGTCTGAATCGTCCGATAGGTGGTCATGGCAATGCCTATTGCGACGTCATCTACATGGACGATGACATACGCGTTATGAGAGGGAATTCCGGATCGATTTATGTTTTCCAGAGAGTGTGATTGAATCGTTACACTTTTTAGGAAGGAATTTGACTGGGATGTTAATAGATTTGCCATTACTGTAATTATTTCTACTTAGTCAAGCAACAAATTATCAAAAATCCCTATTTTCTTCAAAGTCTAAGGCGACTCTCCATGGCATCGTGAGGGACCCTCTCCTCCCCCACCCCCCCCTCCGGCCTGTTCCTCCTCACATTCAAAAAGTCGCCGAAGCCGATGGTCAAATCGTCGCCGGTGAGAGTCTCGTACATGGCCCTCGAGTCGGGATGGGCGTCCATTCCAGGCAGTCGTCCTCCGACGTTCGACGCCAATCGTCGCTCCGTCGCCAGGCGCATCGCGAGTCCGGATCCGTACAGGCGTCGGACGGCGTCAAGGTCGAGGGGGGACTCGGTCGCGCCGTTCCCGCCATTGGCTTCGGTTGGTCGACGGCGAACGAAAGCGGGGTGTACATGCAAACGAGGCGCGGTGAGTCATCTTTGTGCGTGGGGGGGCGGGGGAGGGGGATGGGGGGGCGCGATGGCACGGAGCGAAACGCGATCATAGTTTTCATGGATGGTAGTATCATAATTTTTCTCACCCCTCTGCATCCGATCGATGGGATGGCGCTGCATCGCCAACGCCGCGAGGTTCGATGAATTCAGCCCGTTGGACATTGCGTCCGAGGGCTTCCTCATCACCGGTATGGAGTTGCCGATGCCGTCCGTCATTGTTTGTCGATGTTTGGATGTGGACCCACGATTTGTACAAAGAGACACGAGAGGAGGGGCGGCGAAGAGGAAAAGAATTGTGCCGATCGTGGAGGAAGGGGGGGATCTGGGGGGGATGCCCGTCACTGTAAAAAAATCGTTAGGGGGGAACTCTTCTGTAGCCCCCTTATTTTAACTGCCAAGTCTGGAGGGAGAGGGAGGAGGCGAGCCGTAGCGATCTCCGCCACAAACAGCGAACGCACAGCGGCCGGCTTTCAAACCCCTAATACACTCGACTGGAGCAATCCGAATCTAAAGCATCCAACCGAAAGATGAGTAGATTGATCGCAACCCGCGGCATTCGATCGCTGACGAGGTGTTCCGAAGCGCTGGCGTCGTCGCGCGGCGTCGCCGTCGGCGGCACTGCTCGCGGAGGGTCCTCTCCCCTCCCGTCCGCCCTACAGCCGCCGCGGTACCACAATCGTCCCTCGAACCACGCTCGCCGCGGCCTCTCGTCCGATCCCTCCTCGCACGACGACTTCTCCCCTCGGAAGAAGGTCGTCACGTCCGTTAACGACTCCGAGTCCGAGATACGCGATCTCATCGACTCCCACGTCAAGTCCAACCGCGTAATGCTGTACATGAAGGGCTCGCCCTCCCAACCCATGTGCGGCTTCTCGGCCACGGTCGTTGCCATCCTGAAGAAATCCGGGGCCGACTTCTCGTCCGTTAACGTCCTCGATTATCCGGAGGTCCGGGAGGGCGTGAAGAAGTACTCCCAGTGGCCTACGATTCCCCAGCTTTACGTGGACGGGGAGTTCGTGGGAGGGTGCGACATAGTCAGGGACATGGACGAGAGCGGGGAGCTATTGGATTTGTTGAAGCCGGGGACTGGGAAGGAGGGTGAGAAGGAGTGAAGGATCGAATCTTAGCGACGAAGAGGGAGATTTTTTGTTCGACTACTTAGATACGATCGATTTGCGACTTTGATGGGGGAGATAAGTTAGGATGATTTTTTATCGGCATGATTCTCGTATAAAGTTAATTTTTTGAGGGAGGGCGAGGTAGAGCTTTCGGGTTGATCGCAGAAAATTTCCATATGTCACTTGCAATAATTCACGTCGGATGGGAATGCCCCCACTCGCTGGACCATACAACCATATTTCATCGCCGCGGGCTCTTGTCTCTTCCACTCGTTCCATGTTAACAACCTTATGAGCATGGAAAAACATCTAGTTTACATCTACGATTGCACATTCGGGCATACAAGTCTTTCGCGAATCAAGATATCATGCCGCCCCGCTCACACCTCCCACCAAGGCAACGTCGCGCCGTGTTTCCAGACCTGCTTCGCCCCCTCCCTCCTTAGCCTCCTCTCCTCCTCGTCTGACATATCCCGCAGAGCCCTGCCATAGCCCGGATACCTGCACAGCACGTAGGTGTTCACGAGCGCGAGGAGGCACAGGGCCCCGGCAGACGTTGCTCCTAGGATGGTGCCAAACGACCAAGCCACCATGCCCATGAGGACGTAGAACAGCAGACGGAGGGAAGGAGAGTACAAGAATCCAAAGTTCGACGCAATGGGTTTGCGAAGGAAGGACAGATTCGATTCGAGGGAGCATATCAGCAAACCAAAGCATATCCCGTAGCCGCCGAGCACCATCTTGGGTAGGGAGAATACGTTAACGAGATTTCCCGCCTGGTGCGCGACGATGTGTCATTGTCAAGCGGAGGGGTTTCAGTTCGATATTTGCGCGCGAATTGGGGTGGGGTTAGGTGGGGGGGGGGATGGGAGCACATGACGGCGAAAAAAAATCCCGAATGAGAGGGGAATCAGCGACTCAAAAAGAGAATGTTGTCGTACTCACCGATCCGAATATCAACAGCGCCGCGGCGACCACGTTCCCAAGTCTCATCAGCATCACGATCCTCGGCAGTTCGACCTCTTCGTCCCCCCTATGGGCGCTGCCGCCGCCGTCAGGCGTCGTGTCGATGCCATCGGCGTCGTCGCTCGACGCCGCCGCCGCCAAAGACGCGGACGCCCGATCCCACGGCGACGATCTCGTCGGAAAGTCGTCGTCGTCCAGGAGTGGTCGGAAGCGTTCGGCGTCCATTCTTTTGATTTCGGTTTTATCGCAAGTGGGGGGAGGAGGTTTGGGGTTCCTGCGGTGGATTTTGGCAGGAGAACCACAACAAGTCTCCCGCCAATATTGTAACTTAAACTCCATCCGAGCCTCCTTCTTCACCGGTGCTTTATCTCAGCGTCCCATCGTCCCACTAGGCATGGATACGATAGGAGAGAAGAGTGGCTAGTATCTTACGTACTACGATCCTATGGTAACACCCCCCCACAATCCAGTGTGTATACGATGATCGTATGAACTAGACAAACCTAAGGAATCATCAGAACACTGGATTGTCACTCCATGCCCTAGAACGTGTAGCCATGGGCTGTATGCGTAATCGTCCTTAATGGGTGCATAAACACGAGCGGCGGCCGCTGTGAGGGGGGTAGTGAAAGAATGAGGTGTAAACCTGTCGATATCAATGGTGTGGTTACTGTACGAACCGACTAATGCTGAATATATCAGTGAGTAGGTCGGAGGGATATGTCCCAGAAGGAAATCAGCGTGTCGGTGGAAGAGTATTGTTTGCAGTGATTTGGTGAGATGGTCTGACATGTTGATAGAGGTGTCAATCCGATCGAGGAGGATGAGATCCCGTTCCACCCATTCACACAGGGAGAAGTATTTTATGTCTATGTGCCGTGTCCGAGGGGTTGGTTTTTGTGCATTGCCCATGGCGGTACATCCATCATTGTCCTCGTAGAGGATGGTGGCGGCTTCCTGTGGAAAGTCGAGATCCCAGAGTACACTTCTAATGAACAGTATCATTTTGCCGGTGTCGTAGGCAGCCATAAATTCGGCTTCAGTGGATGAACCGGCAACCGTCGGTTGGAATTTGCATTTATATGCAATTGTGCCGCCAGCGAGGCGAAGGCAGATGCCACTGAAGGAATGACGTGTTTTGACACATGTGGCCCAGTCCGAATCAGAATATGCGTGTGCAATGTTGGCGTCGAATTGTGGTCTATTGTCAAGGAGGATGTCCTGTTTGTTGCTGTGGACGGGGGTTAAGGGACCTTCCGGGAGCTCCATCCGCGGACTTGTTCGCCAGAAATAGAGACCATCGTCGCGAGAGTTATAGAGGAACTTCAGGGCGTGCTTGATTCCATGGAAGTGAAGTTCGTGGGGGCATGAGTTGGCCTGTGATAATTTTACACTCGCATACGATAGATCGGGATGACAAGTCGTCATGGCCCAGATAAGTTCTCCGACGCCTGAGCGGTAGTTGAGTTGCATAGACTTTGCGAGTTGATCTTGTACCTTTTTATCTGGGTCACCGACTGCTGCATTGAATTTCTTCAGCCACGTAGGGTCTGACGGTAACGGAGTAGATCGTGCAGGAGACGGATATGGGTTATTCATCCAGGTTGCGAGGTAAGGTTCGAAGATTTTATCGATGAACGTTCTAACGGTGATTTTGATATAGTAGCGAGTCTGAAGTATATCGATGCCATTATACATGTCCAAGTAGCCCTGTCGTTTGATTGGGATTTTCAGTCTATCATCGATCATGTCCATAAGGATGTCGGACGTTGTTGCGTCTGGCGC
>JALLAZ010001191.1:0-14827 GCA_036939755.1 Stephanodiscus triporus | reverse complement strand
ATGGTTGTGTTGCCGGAGGGGGGTCACGTCACCAATATTTTTTTATTCCTACGTAAACTTTACATATACAAAACTATTTTGATATATTTTAGATACATGCACCAGAAAACCATGTCGTCAAAAAACAACAGTGCAGGGTGTTCTACGGTACATACACCATAATATCAACAATCATGTCGCCTCAAGACGAAAGGGATTCGCTCGCCCGCGGAGCCTCAGGCCATAATTCCCATCCACAGAGTGCCTTCGCGGCAGCAGCGGGCGTCAGCATGTCCCCCGGCGCCCACCATCACCCTTCTCATCCGCCCGGCCAGGGGGGGGTGCCGCCCCCACATAATCATCATCATTACCCCTCCCCCGGCGGCCACCATCATCGCCCCGTGCTCTCCGCCATGGGCTCCGCCGCCGGTCCATCAGCCGGATTCTTCCATCAGTCTGCCTTCAATTCCGGCCTCGCTGCGGCCATCGCCGCCGCCGAGTGTGGGTGACGAGCTTTCCCGACTTAATTTTTGCGCTACGTTTTTCTGCACTTTTGCTTCGTCGTGCTGACACAACATGGTTCATGTTTTTCGATTTCTTCTTTCCCATCTCGCAGATCAACGACAACGCGAGGCCTCAGCCGCGGCGCGCGTATTCGCCGCCGCGCACGCCAACGGGATGCAGCCCTTCTTCATCGGGTTCGCGAATAATTACGGGCACCATTCCCATCCTGCACTCTCCTACCAGCATCAGCAGCAGCAGCAACAACAACAACAACAACAGCCGCGGGCAGAATCGCCGGGAGCATTCTTGGGGAGGGGGGCGATGGCGGGCAGGACCGCGCCGCCAAGCTCGTCGCCGCAGCCGCCTAGCAGCCCCGGGTCCTCCCCCCCCCTGGCGACGTCGTCTAACAACATCAACGAGTCTCCATCCTCCTCCACCACGCCCACTCCCGCCGGCGATGCGCACAATCCTGCCAGCGTCAACAACTTCGCCGTCGCGCCCCGCATGCCCGTATTCAGCAATGGTCGTCTGGAACCGCCCCCGCCGAATTGGTACGATACATCGGTGCCGCTGGTGGTGAATGAGGATAAGTATTACCTGAGCGGCAGTGCGCACAATCCTGCCAGCGTCAACAACTTGGTCGGCGCGCCCCCCATGCCCGCATTCAGCAACGGCCGTCCGGAACTGCCCCCGCCAAAGTGGTACGATACATCGGTGCCGTTGGGGGTAAATGAGGATAAGTATTACCTGAGCGAGCTGCAATGCGTGCTCAGGAGTGACTTCGTCGAGGCGTTCGGCACGACTCAGGTGAGATGACGGCAAGATGTCGGTCTATTCCTTTTTTGCGGTGCGACCATTCCTCTGAAAGTTTCGCTCTCCAATGTGTACGCCAGACCGACATCGTCCTGCCCGTCCACGGTCGGAACAAACCCATCGCACTTGGCCAAGTCGGGATACGGTGTCAGCATTGCAGGGAGAGTTCCTCCGTCTTGCCCGCCAACAATTCCGACGTCTGCGATAAGAATCGTTCCTCCGCGCAAAATGCGATATCTTACCCATCCTTCATCTCCGGGATTTACAACACGGTTCAGCAAATGTACCGATTGCACTTCGAACAGTAAGTATTGTCATTCCCAGAAAAATGGGAAATTATCATTTCAGCCCCAAATTCACGAATTGAATCTTTTTTCCATATGGCATTTTCAGGTGTCCCCACGTACCCGACGAATTGAAGGCTCGCGTGGCGACCTTGAAGGATAGTCACACCAGCAATCGTGGCGGGCGGAAGCAGTATTGGATCGATTCCGCAAAGCGCATCGGATTGGTCGACACGTCCTTCGGCATACACTATGGCCGTGATCCTCAGGAGCCCTTGCCCCCGCTGGTGAGAGGATGGGGGGGAGGGTTTCCACGTCATGCCAGCGAAATAGAGGAGGATAACGACGAGTTAGAGTTGGACGCCGCCACCGGGTGGGAAGGGCCGATAAGTTACGACTCCCCGTCGTTAGAGGGCGGCGAAAACGGGTCGAATGCGACGGACGACGTCGAAATCTACCCACTAGTGACGCCGGAGGAGGTGAGGAATATTATGCGATTCGCTGCTTAATCAGTTGAAATTTGAACCGAATCCTCATCGTATGATATTTCCAGAAACACTTGGTGGCCGATTATCTCTACTTGGCGCTGGAACAAATGCAGCCGTGCAACCTGATGGATGCCGATCGCGTCGGTTGCTACAAGGGACGACGGACGGGCTTTCCAGGATTGGCGTGCAAACATTGCACCGGCCGTGAGTGTCATTTCGTTTCTCTTTGCCGCCATCTTGTCTTCGATGGAAGTTCTTAATCTTTCATTTCCTTCGAATGCATACTATCCAGAAGCGGGGTGTGGGAGATACTTTCCTGCGAGCGAGGCTAGTTTGAGTCAGACCACGACGAGTCAAACGATTGTCAATCATGTCAGAAATTGTCGAAGATGTCCGTTGGAAGTTCGGGAACAATTGGAGCTGATGAAACGGGCAAAATCTTGTCCCGATTACAAGAAGGTATGTTGTTAATGTTCAATTTGATTTCGGTGAAAATACTGACCTTGTTCTAACATCGAGCTCTTTTGGGAAGAGTGATAAACCTAAGCACGGTGGTAGAAAAGTCTTCTTTCGTCGACTATGGTGTCGCATTCAGCGCATACCGCTCCCTAAACACGACAAGCCGTCTTCACCTCTGAACGCTGATGACTGCGAGAGTCCTGAAAAGGATTCTCCGTTGCTATCACCATCGCTGGCAACCGAGGAGAGCATTACCGCTACCCCTAGTGGACCTCCCGAGGGTAAGAAGCGCAAGGAGACCGCCGATTCGACCGAGGAGGAAAATCATAAGATTGCGAAGCAGACGATGGAGATGCACAAGATTGATCATGCTCGTAATGATAGCTCCAACTCCGATGTGGAGGGTGATGGTGGTGGCGGCGTCGTAGAAATGGTGGAGTTTGACAACGTTCGTGAAGGGCGCGACATCACTTCTCATCATGATCATGGTGATTTTGACTCTACGATTTCAGCCAACAGCGCCAATAACAATGCTCACATCGTCTACCGAGGACGCGCTCGTCTTACACGAGGAGATGACCTATACTGGCTATCAGAAGTTGACTGTTTTATCCGTCAGGAGCTCGTTGAAGTATTCACTGCACAGGAGGAGGACTTGGATTCGTTTGGCAATCCCCAGATTGGTCAGGTGGGAGTGAGATGTTTTTACTGTGCCGAGAATCTGGCTCCGGATGAGAGAAGAGGGGGGCATGCATATTATCCGAGTTCAGTGACGGCTGTGCAGCAGGCTGTTTCAGACTTGCAAAGGAGGTGAGTGGTAACTTGAAATCTCATCCCTCATTCGGATGAAACTAATTATTCGACAACCGTTTCTTTCAGACATTTCGGCATTTGCACCGAAATACCCGAACAAGTTCGCAAGTCGTTCCAATCCATGAAGGGTTTTGGGACAAAATCCAAAGGTGATATGGCACAGTATTGGACAGACGCGGCGAAGGAGCTTGGGCTGCAAGATTCGCAGGAAGGGCATGGAGTTTTCTTTTTCCGCAATCCACTCGACAATAGTCCAGCCGATGAGATTGACATTGAAAAGAACGATGATGGATATACAGGGTCGGTCCTCGTGCCAGCAGAGGACCGCTACAAATGTACGGACCACATGTTGCTCTTGCTGAAACAATTCGAACCGTGTCATTTCTGTCTGAGCGATCGTAAGTCATCCCGGAGTCGGGACAGATCTATTGGGTTTCCAGGCCTGCTGTGTGTCCGTTGTAAGCAAAAAAGATACTTTCCGATCAGTGAAAAGAAACTCCAGGATTCTCTCAGTCTTATGTCTACACACATCCACAATTGCGTCCATGCACCATTGGAGGTGAAGGCTTCGCTGTGCTACCTGCAGCATCGCAGTTTGGTGCAGAGGCAGGAGCTGGCTGGTCAATGGAAGTTCACGTAAGTTCTGAACTTACTTTCACTGACATGCAACACAACGTTGCTCACTGTCTCTTGTTGTTGTAGCTTTTTGAAAGGTGTTTGGGATCGTCTTCACCGAGGTTTCAATCCGACCAATTCTGCTGCCGCCACCAAAGTTGATGCTACCACGTCAATTTTTTATCCCGTCAAAGGTCTAGTTGAATCTAAGGATGTGAAAGTTTTTCTGGGGGAGGAAGAATCTCCAGCCTCTGAGGATGATGGACCATTCTTGGAGGAAGAAACTGTTGTTAAGGGCACCGCCAATCCAAAAAACCACAGTATTATACACGAAATGAAAAGGAAACAGGACAATTATGATGAGTTGAAAGAGATGAAGGACTTGATCAAGTCCGCAGCAATCTGGCTATCAGAGCGTGACGCAGAAAGAGACGCTCGTGCTCGTGGCGGTGGCGGCAGTGGCAGTGGCAGTGGCTATGGCAGTAGCGGCGGAGGCGGGAGGGGAAGAGGAATAAAGAAAAAGTAGGGGGCTTATCCTTATCAATGATTGCTGATGATGTGGATGGACGCCTTTAAATGATTCCACTGACTAGACTGACACCAAAGGTAGACGTGGGTAGTGTTAAGTTTGCAACAGATGGAAATCATTTGGCGGATGGCGAAGAATGATGTCTAACCAAAACGCAAGAGGCCTTGGCATCGGCAATCATCTGCGAATACATCGAGGAAAAAAATTATGCAGCTACTATCACAAGCCACATGGCAACGACGGCGCTGGTAATGTTGTCGCTGGCACCATCGTCAAAGAGCCTGTTGTAGCCGTGGCTATTGCGTCGAACGCGCCTGACTTCATCCTAGTGCTGCTCGCGATGGACGCTGCGTTGGTCGCCGTCATGAACGAGCCTCCTCAGGGGAGGCTGGCAGCATATACTCAAAACTGCCATGCGAACAGGGAGTCCCCTCGTTCGACACAAGATAACCCTTCATTGTTCGTGCTGTCATTGCCCATCCATACATCCATTAAGTAACGGTCAGTCTGTCACCACCTGGGACTGGGTCGCTTCTTGCCCTTCAGTCCATAAACGCATTGACAAACTCGTCGATGCTAATGCCGCCACTTCTATCTTTATCCATAGTGTCGAACATGGCCTGCAAGTCCATCATGACATCACGCTCCCCCACGACGCTATGCTCGACATCGTTGGAATTACTATTTTTGAAGTCTTTTGCCAATCGTAGACCCTTCTCGATTTCGTCTTTCCTTAGAATGCCATCCCTTTGTGAAGAGAAAATTGTTAGCAGATTAAAATGTTAGACAGTAGCACAGCTAGGGTTGATATCAGTTTATATCTCTTGCGGCTGCTCACCCATCCCCATCGAGATATCGAAAAATTGCAAGAATGACGTCCTTGCTATACCTCACATGACAGTGTGGATCGCCCTCTTTCGTTCCTGAGAAGCTGAAAAGCTCGTCCGCTTCGTACTTATCAGCCGTAATGCCATCCTTGGTGAACAACAACACAGCCCCATCGTTCTCAGCTCCTCGGTAATTCGCTGACGAAAAAACTGTGTAAATGGATCTTTTGCAACGATGATCATTGCCCCTCATTTTTTCATAACCGAATTGCAAGCATTGGTGCGAACGAACAAAGCAACTCACGCCATTTGTCGTCATCCATTCCAAGCAGGCATCGACGGAATAGACGATGCCGGCTCCGCGATTGCTCGCGCGAACGCCCACGGCGGACATGTGTGGGTCGGGATCGCCCCACAAAAGCGCCTCCAGAATGTGAGCTCCCTCCTCCGCCGTCGCGGCCCCGCCCGGCATGGTTTTCGAAGCGACCGTCCTCGAAAATAATTTCCTTGGAATCTTCCCTATCTCCTCGGAACTCGCGCCTCGTCCGTTCAAGAGCAACGGCGGTCCGGCGTGCGCGATAAAGGTCTCATGCTTCGGGACCCAGGTACACAGCGGCATCGAGACGTACAGCCTGTCAATCGTGTTCCGCAGCACCCTCGCGGTCTGAACGCCGTACTTTCGACAAAGCTCGTCGAAGAAGCCGTATGCGTCGTTCATGTAGACGTCCTCGTGATTGCCCCGATTGAGGAAAATGCGGTCGGGTCGACGCAGGAAGAGGCAAAGGACAAAGTAAAGCACCTCGGCGGAATGCGCTCCCCGGTCGCAGAGATCACCGTTGAACACGTACGCCACGTCGTCGGACGGCGGGCCATGGGCGCGGAAGAGGTGGCTCAGCGAGGCCAAATCGCCGTGGAGGTCGCCGACGACGACCACCGTGCCGACCTCGGGGTCGACGACGTTGATGTTATGCCTGTCGCGGAGGATGCCCTCCACGGCGACCATCGTCGAGTGGAGGCGTCGCTCGGCGGGAAAGGTCGTACCCCTCAGGCACGTGTCCAAATAGGCCAACTCGTTCTGGGGGGTGATAGCCTCGTCGAACCTGGCGAGTTCGTGGTCGCGACGACCGATTACGCGCGCCGCCGCCGCTTCGACGTCGTAAGACGATGACGATGGCAAATGACGCGCAAAGTCGTCGTTGGCGTCGTCGCGGTCGTCGTTGTCGTCGGGGGCGGTGGCGGCGGCATTGATGCGCTCGTGGTGGGAAGAGTACAAATCGCGGAGGAAGGACGCCAGCGCCAATCGACTCCTCTCGTCCTTCTCCTCCCTCGCGTACCAGCTGTTGAAGCTCGCCCTCGCCATGGTCGGAGCGCTCGTAGCGTTCGACGACGAGGTTCTTATTGCCGAGTTTCGGAGGAGGTAAGGAAGCGAGTGAATATGGGGGGAGATTACGAGGTCGATCGACCGCTGCCACATTCTTTTCGACGCCATCCTGATCGTAAATACTCACAGGAAAACTCAAGCTCTCGTCTTCCTCGCGCTTTCGCCGGTCAACATTTTGAATTTGGCGCTATCGTATTTACTTATCGTACGTAAGTACGTACTTACCACGACGACACAGCGACGCCATCCAGACCACCACCACACCGGCGTCTTCTGGGGAGCAGGCGCGGTCGAGGAGGTGAACGAACCGGCCGATAGGAAGGAGAAGATCGACCTACTAATACACCATTAAAATGAGCAGCGGCCGCGCAAAACTGATGGACATGCTCATGCGCCCGAATCGGAGCAAACTCAAGGGCTACCAGAAGCAGCCGCCCCCAAAACGATGGAACATCGTACGCGGGGACACCGTTCAGGTCATTGACAAAAAACACCCCGAATTGTGAGTTGCGCAGATCAGAGGGGCTCTTCGCGCGCACGCCTTATTTGTATTTAGCGTCTTACCCGGGATCGTCCTCGCCTGCCGCATTCGACCCCAACACCCCCGCCGTCGTTGACCAACACTGTTGCCATCCTCCGTCCGGCCATTCGAACCGTCCTGGTCGCCCACCGCCAACAAGTGGCAAGCAGGGGAGGGTGCAGGTAGTCATACGGGAGAAGATGCGCGTCATCGTGGAGAACGTCAACCTGGCCCCCCGGAGAATTCCGGCCGATCCGATGAGGGGAACGAAGGCTGAGACCGTCATGGCGGAGAGGTCGATCCATTATTCCAACGTAAATTTGGTCGATCCTGTCACAGGATTCCCGACCAAGGTAACGCATTCCTACCTCGAGGATGGGACGAAGGTACGCATATCGAAGCGGAGCGGGGCGATTATTCCTAAGCCGCAGGTGTGGAAGAAGCCCCAGTTGAATAACCTCATCGCGAGCGAGGACAGCGACACCACGAACGCGGCGGACGTGTGGGCTGTGACATACGAAGGGCGAACCTCGAAGTGGGAGGGAATGAGACAAGAATTGTTGCAAACGCTGGAGACCGATAAGGGACAGAAGCTGGGGGGCGATGACATCTTGCAGTGATTGGGCTGATGATGGTAATCGAATGCGGAGGCAGGACTTAGGATGTGGCATAATATCCAGTATGGTATTGTCAGAGTATGCTTAGTTGTAGACTTCTCAATCAGCCAATCTCCAAATTGGGGGAGCTATCTCACATTCTACCCATCCAATTGACCATTGTACGAACTAATGCACCTGGGCGAAAAGTATGCTCATTGCCTTCGAGATCAAACCTTCAGCAGGGGGTGGAATAGAAAAATCACTAAAACAATATTCCAAAAAAAAATAACTATGCACAAGGAATCAACTCAACAACAGAAAACTGCCTCAATTTGTTAGGCCCAGAAGCATCTCATTTGGTGTGTCAAATGCAAAATTTTAACACATTGATGCAACTTAGAATTATGTTTTCCCATATTCTAGCAATTTGCTCAATTTTCCAGTCGGTGGAAAATCACATTGCGCCTTGATTGCGGCACACGCTAACGATGTCCAAAACAAGAACGCGACACAAAGGGGAGGGGCTACAGAACTAGACATAATAGACACTAAATGTAGTAGTACCGATTTGCATAACAAAACGGAACTTAACTTTGAAAGTGAAAAGCTATGTTGGTTTTTTGAATCCCCCAAAGTTCTGGTGCGGGAGCCTAACCAGGGAGAGGAGGGTGGGTGAAAACAAATTTGTGATGCGATGGATTACTTCCTTTTGGCTGTCGATGAGGATCGAATCAATCTGGAAAAACAATAAGAGCTGGGGAAGGCTCAGCCAACCCCCTTTTAAAGCTAACAAGAAAATGTGAGGCCCTGGCCAGCCAAATTTTTAGGAATTCTGTTGGCACATGCCAGACCTTATTTCTACATAGGTCGGAACTGTATTTCCTTACATGTAAGAATCTCCTCTGCGACAGGAAAAGGAGCTCGCTTTTTCTAAGAAGACCATCTGTATTAGATTCTACAGAACTTAACTCTTTCAAGTGATAAGCACAAAAGGTAATCCCATTGACCTCACCGTGCCTTATACTCGGCTACTGACGATTGACTAAAAACATCCAGCGTTAACATTATGTTAAATACCCTGGTGATACAATACTACACAATCATAAAAACTATGACTCATAAAAAATTACGCTAGTTTACTTACGAACCAAAAAAAAGTTCCACGTGTTTTTTTTTAATTAGAATTCCGTACGCGACTCGCAGGCGAACAAAACCCCCCTCCCTCCCCCTCCCTCCCCCACCCTTGCCCAATTTTGTTGAACACCATCTTCATCAAAATTGCCTTGCCAATTTTGTTGAACACCATCTTTGTCAAAATTGACCCCTGTGGGATATAATTTGCCAATGTGTTAGTGCTTCGTCGTGATTTCGGCGACGTAGTGGCACAGGGGTATCATTTGTGCGTGCCACTTCGTCACTAAAATCGGGAGTTTGGCGCTTCCATTGGGTGAATGTTGACCCACAGCGACGAAAAACCCTTGCAACGATGACACAAATCCGTCTCCCTTGCAGTCAGTAGCGTCTCCTTGCAACAAGGCAAGGTAACCTTCCCAACCAAGGATGCCCATCCCCCTCCCAAGACTCCACACGTCACGCCATCTATCATCTATCTTCTATCGCGCAGGGGGGGGGTGTCGCAGCACCGCCATCAGAGCACGCGCGTGACTGGCAAAAAAGAATATTTGACAACACATTGTCGCGCTGGCCAATACCCAACCGTAGATACCAAGCAGCGCACGCCTCGACGGGGACATCAGACACGTCATAATTAAGTGTCCCTCTGTTGCCGTCGTGTTGCCGTGAGCGCATTGACACGCCGTCGCATTGCGCCGGCCTCCACAGCCTCCCCCGACAAACCAATCACCCCACTGCTCATGCGCGGCCATCTACCCAGCGAGCACATCGATGGGAGGGGTTCTGCAGCCGATCGCGACGTCGAGGGGGCGGATCGCAACAACAACAATCAACCATTGGAAAGGTGGGGGTTCTGCAGCCGATCGCGACGTCAAGGGGGTAGATCGCAACAACAACAATCAACCATTGGAAAGGGTGGAGGGAGTTGTGGTGGTGATCAAAACGGTGGAGGGAGATGAGAGGGGGAGAAGCCACACAACGCAACAACCAACCAATGACGGTGCAATGAGAGATGATGAGATTGTTCAACGGCGCAGGCGGTGGCGTCAGCGGAGGGGGGCGGGATCGGGCCGGAGTGCGTGGAATGCATCAGGTGTGACGTGGGAGGAGAAGGACACCACTGACTGGTGCACAAAAATGCTCGAACGGTGCCTCCTTGACGCACCCGCCTCGTCCTATGTTTCCAAGTTGTCCTCGACTGTGTGTGTCGCCTTGGTCAAGGGAGTGTCGGACGTTAAGGGTGACGCGTCCGTGGCGATTGCCGGGGGGAAGAAGCGGTACATATATGACTGCCATGCGACCGTCAAGTATGAGATATCCGATGGGGGGGAGAAGTCGTTGCGTTCGGATCGTTGAGGCTGCTCGAGGTGCACAGCGTGAATATGTCATCCGGGAACATGGAGGAGGAGCTGGAGGTGGAGGTATTGGCTTGAAAGCGTGCGCCGTCCTCCCTCTCCCGGGATGACAATATTGGAGCGAGCATCATGGTGTAAGACTGCATTGAATGTCAAAGGGTACTCGTCTCGGACGTCAGAAAGAGCGTTTTGGGATTCGTGGAGAAGTTCAACACGAATTTTTGAGTGGGTCAGATCAGGAATAATACACACAAGATTAATTGAGGTTGGAAGTATAGAGGATGCGATGATGATTATTGATATTGGTAAAAATGATAATGATTTTATTGCTCGTCACCAGATTCCTCCTCGACAATACACCATCGTGATGATGTAATTCGCTCGATTGAGCAGTATCAATGACAGGAGCTGCAGCATCGTGCATCATGTCATGCATTTGGCATGGGGCCATAGGCAATCCTCGTTGACATGATCGTTGATGACATCTCTGTACGTACAATTCAGGAAGCTCGCCGATGCTTTGGTTTGGCGAAAGCATTTACCGTTGTGAACAAAGAAGAGGGGATCTTGTATTCTCAGGTATTGTCTGCGTCAGATAAGTTGGGACATTATGTTGATCAGAAGCATGTTGTTTGTCATATCGTGAGAATTTATCGATGGACCAAACACACAAAATACCTCGGACCTCAATGGGTGCTGATGCTGCCACAACAATCACAGATGTTGACAATACAGCAAAACAATCAAATAATTCAAGGAAGAGGGGGAGGAAGAGGGTGGTGACAAGGATGACTGGTATGGAGGGGCAACAAGGAGGAGGATGTGCATCATGGATGGCATTGGCATTAGCATGGTGAGGCCCCCTTTCAACAGGCCTTTACTGTGGTAGACTGTGGTAGTGGTAGGAGAAGAAGGGACAGAGAAGGAGGAGGGGGTGGTGGTGGTGCTGGAAGATGAGGATAATCACAAGAGTGTAGATAATGATGAGAGATGAGGAGGAGGAAGAGGAGGAGAAGGAGGGGAAAGGGGGGTAAAAAAAACCTAGTACCAATTCCTACATAGCCCCTACAAGTACCATAGTTCCCCCCTTTTTTTAGGTACCAGCCCACTGATCATGGTTTCCGCTTTTGTGGTATCCCCCAAAACCCACTTAGACTTATAATCATCTCCCCATACTTTGCAAGCAACTTCTACCTATGCATGGCAACAACATACATACTTTTTATACACCATATGCATGTACTCTGGAAAATATAAATATGGCGCATTTTGCTAGTTTTGAATTGATCATTTAGTTAGCCGGACAAATCCGAAAAAAAATCAGCTGTGTACATGATACAGACATGATGTCGTGATTTTTTTGAAAATTTCTTTGATGACTATTACTCAGCATGCTCTTTTCTTCAACTTCCATACTTCAAATTTTTAATTTTTGAAGAAATATTTTTTCTTAAATTTTTATCAATGCAGCTCTTACCGAAATCGTAATCAATTGTAATCTGAGTATAAATAACCTGAATACATGAAGGTATTTAATGAATTGATCCAGGGTGTCCTTTAGAATTAAAATACTTAATGCCTACCCCTTGTTTTTTTCTCTTCAAATTTGGCTTTTTAGCAAAAGTGCAATCGCTCAAAATCAAAACAAACACACACTCTCTCCGGACACAAAAAAACATGGTAAAACTCTTTGCCGCTTTTGCGCGCATTGACGCAAGGCACGTTGTCCCTCGTCGCTCGTCACTGTGATGACAATGAACACTATGGCATTCGACGTTCACTTGCATTAGGTTTGCGTTGGCTGTGGCCAATCGTCACTTGCGGAACATTGACGGGGGATGCATTTGGGAGTGTCGGCGGCTGACGGCAATGGCTGATGGCAGCAGACGACGGAGGGCAGCATTGGCAGCGGAGGCGGTGGCAGGGGACAGATGGCAGGGGGCAGGCAGCAGGGGGGGGATTATTTTATGCATTGTGGGGAGCAATGGAGCAATCCCAAAATACACTCTACACTTAAATCTTGCTAAATACTGCTAAACTAGTTACTTATAAGTGTAAACTTGACACTTGAAAGTGTCAAGTGGTAGACCCCTCAGACCAGCCTACCACGATGCAATTATAAGTGTAAACTTTACACTTAATTGACTCAGCGCCTTTTTTACTCTGCACAACATACTCCACCATGCGTCTGCTTCTACTCCGCCATGCTTCTACCATTCCAGTACGACACACATGCTTATCACATCATGGGCGATGCTGGGAATGCGTGATTCGTTTTGTTTGGTGAAGGGGGGTGAGTTGTGTTCCCCTTTTATCCATTTGTTTAAAACAGAATTTTTGCCTAACACAGGCAACATCCTCCATGGCCTCTGTCACCGCCCGTGACTGTATGCCATCTGACCCGGCATGGCATGCATGCTTGCCACATTATGGGCGACGCCGGGCAAGCGCGATTCCCTTTAATTTGGCATGTGGCATTGTCTGATGGGATGCCAAAAAGGCAAACCAATAAAAAAGTTGCGGCTACCATTTGACAGGGAGATGTAACAACTAACAGAATGATAGTGACGGCGGTGGGGGGGGGGGATTGAACAGGAGATGTGCATGAGCGGAATGCATGGGGGATTGTGTTTAAAATCACTTCTGCTGGATGGGAGGATGCAACAACAAACCAAAAAAGTGGCCGTATTGTTCGTATATTGATGGGGGAGATGGGTGTGCAGGTCGATGACGACGGGGGAGGACGCTGTCGCATTGTTTCAGTTGTCACAGTAAGAGAATAAAAATCGATGAATCGAAATTTGTTGTGGCTTTAAGAGGCCACCAATCGACGATTGCACACAACAACCAACCAAATTAATGCAAAAGCAATGGAGTAGGGATAGTAGAGGACGTGCAACCATCGGGGAATGCAGGGGGAGCGGTATTAGATTGTTCTAGGGGCGGTCAAGGTGGGAGGGGGGAGAGAATATAAAATAAATGCTTTCATTAAATTAATTATTTTCTTAACCATCCAAGTATTTTAATAAAACCCTTTGTATGCCGCATCAAACTACCCATCGTGATGAGGTTGCTGGGGCGGGTGGCTGTTGATACCATAGCCATGCTGCTAGGCCTGGCGTTTGGCTATGCCATTGTGGTGGTGCTTTTTGTGGATTGAGTTGGCCGTCGGAATAATTCAGTCACTAGTCCTTTTGTGCAGAACGGTCACACGTAGTTTATTTTTGGACCAAACCAGGCACAAAAACAAAATTCAGTGTTTGTGAATCTAATTAAAAGAAATGATGGCGGCAGGCAGGATGTTCTGAACAACTTAGAGAGTACATGCCAACCGAAATCGTAATCAATTGTAATCTGAGTATAAATAACCTAAATACATGAAGGTTTTTTATGAATTGATCCAGGGTGTTCTTTAGAATTAAAATACTTAATGCCTACCCCTTGTTTTTTTTTCTTTCTTCAAATTTGGCTATTTAGTCGAAATAATATCTGGCCTGAACATATTGTTATGCTTTGGAATCAGTATCACCTTTTCTCTTTCTCAAGGTCAAAATGTTTGATACATTTGGAATCAATATACCAAATAGATTCCTCTCTCGACCAACGGTACCGAATTCAAATCAGTACCGCTTTTGCAAAAATAGGATTTTCTCTTTTCTACATACATACAAATTAATATGATGATGATTGTCAAAAGGATCTGGACATGGACAAGAAATAGACTGGTCTAAATTTTTTTCTGGTCTAACTTCTATGTTTATTTATAATATATTTAGACCAGGTTTAAACCCAATTTATTATGGTCTAAATCAGGTCTAAATAATTTAAGCAAATTTTGGCAGCCACCCACTCTCTCCGGACACAAAAACCATGGTGAAACTCCTTGCCGTTTTTGCATGCATTGAGGTGAGGCACTTTGTCCCTCGTCGCTCATCACTGTGATGACGAGAAACACAATCAACAAACATGATGGCATTTGACATTTGCTTGCGTCAGGTTTGTGTCAGCGTGTGGCAGATCATCGCTTGTTGAACGTTGACAGGGGATGTGATCATGTTGGACCTCGAGGACTATGATGGGGATGGGATGATGGGTGGTAGAGGGATGGGGTATGCCATGGGGGCGCATCGATCATTGTCCTCAGGGAGGACGATGATAATGGGAGAGGAGGAATGGCAGGACAACAACAACGTTGACAAGGCTGTTGTATGGCGGCATTGATGGTGGGGTGATATCGGTGGCGATGCACGGGAACGTGATCGCGAGCTCCTGGAGGGAGGGAGGAACAAGGCTGTGGATGGTCGTCCGTCATTGTGGTTGGCGTTGAGACAATGACGTCAGGGTGGACAATGTCGTTGCATCTTCATCCATGTTGTTAACACTTGTCGTCAGTGTTACCACAGTCGTTGCCGTTGCCGTCGTCCACTCGTGATAGTGGCAACAATGGTAGCGGGAAGGACGGCGGTGGCGGCAGCAACACAACAATCAACATCAGAAGCCTGAATATTGTTCGACGTAGCCATAGGA
>JALLAZ010001188.1:0-22045 GCA_036939755.1 Stephanodiscus triporus | reverse complement strand
CTGTAGAAGATACGTACCTGGTACGTACGTAGCTTCCTAAACTAGATATATATATGGTACTACTTACGTTCTGGGAGGAGGGCCTCGCATCGCATGCTTCCATGTAAAAACTAAAAACAGCAACCATGTCGGCTCCGTCGTCTGAGACGATATGGCCCGAAGCCGTGCCACTGGATGGAGAAAAATTAATCATCACAATGTAAGATGCATTACTTTCGTTTCGTTATCGTAGTTCATAATGCATCTGTAGTTAGTTTCGAGGCTCACGCCACTCATTCCTTCTTCATTTCAAACTTTCAGCTCTTGCGGAAATTCACACTTGCACTGGGCTACTCATTTGGGAGTCGAGCACAATTTCGAGCCTCATACGTTTTGGAGGTGAGAGTTACTACCTACTGCTTCGCCGCTCGTCCAACGGCATTTTCCGTACTCATTCGGTCTTTTCCTCGGTTGCTGCATATTTTTCTTGCCTTGCCTTTACTCGCATCTCGCATCCCCCCCACAATTTTTCAAAATGATATTCCACTTCACGCCAGAACCCCCCATTTGACAGAAGACGAAACAAAGTTCGAGGACCCGATCGCGATCCTTAGCAGGAATCTCCCCGACCAGCCGCACGACTACATATTCGGCAAGGCCAGGGACGCATCGGCCGAGAACGCCAACGAGCAATCGCAATCGCGAGACGTGCCGCAAATATCCGTCTACGTCGTCAGCACCAACCGCGTCCAGGAGGAACTACTCGCCAGGATATGGGAGACGGTACCGAGTCGCTTCTTCGTGATGAAGGGGGACGATTTCTTCAAGAAGGAGGATGGAAGGTACGACAACATGGGGACGGATCGCCTCGCGACGCTCACCGGCGCGGTCCATATGTACGGCCATCCGGCGTTGGTGTTCGACGGGGGCACTGCGACGACGTACTCGGCCACGGACAGCGATGGCAAAATCTTGGGCGGGGGCATCGGTCCAGGCATTCAGAGTAAGTTTCGTTCGCTGAGCAAGGATACTCACGCGCTGCCGGAAATTAGCATGGAGGAGGTGCTCTCCCGGGTGAAGGAGGCGCAGGATAATGGGAAACCACTCCCCACCTTTGCTAGGAACACTCGGGAGGCGATGATGGTAGACAGCTTTCAGGAATTCGCCTTGAAGGGACAGAACGTGATCGAACATTGGCTCGAGAAGGCGTTCAAAAAAACTATCCCCGCCGGGCGGGCGAAGGTCAATTCCAAGAGGAAAGTACTGTGCACCGGCGGAGACGGCGATATATTGATGGAATTGCTACAGCCCCACCACGGGGGGCTCATCGAACACAGCAACAGCGATGGCGGAAAGTCCAACAACGAATCGTCGAAACCGCGCTATGACGTCGAATCATCGAAGCACCTGATGCACTATGGTGTCGCGTGCGCCCTTTTGTCGCAGAATAGTTTACGCAAGCGCAAGGGACTTCCCCATGAGGAGTACATTGGTAAACGTGTGGCGAAACATTTTGAAGTTGAGGCGGACGATGGCGATAACATTTTTAGAGGCATAGTGGCAAGGGTCATTGAATTTGAGGGCGAAGATCCCGACTTTCGAATTCAATATGATGATGGCGACAGCGAGGATGTCGGAATGGACGAATTATTGGGTGAGTACCTTCCTTTCGTCGCTCATGATGGTTTGTAAATTCTTCACATTCAGCTGAACGCACAACGCGTTTCCTCATTTAGACATGTTCAAAATGTATGCGGAGTATGGGGAGAAGAAATCAGTGAAAGCTGCGGCAGGGAAGCGCACTGGCATCTCTCATAAGAAAATGGATGCACTAAATGCGTCCTCTGATGATAAAGTTAAGACCCTAGCGTCAATTCTACCGGACGAGACAGCTGTAGAAATCCCTCGCTTCCCGATGAAATCTGCGAAGCACGGGGCGAACGAGACTCGTACTGCTTCGAAGAAGCCTGCAGCAAAGAAGGCCAAACTAGGAGACGACTTTGCAGCATTAGTGAACTCAGACCCTCGTAGCTTCGTCGGAAAAAGGATTTCCAAAGACTTTGATGGATCATCTTTCTTCGGCACAATTGTGGAGTACGACAATTCTGAAAATCCTGCATTCTGGCATGTCGAATATGATGACGGGGATGAGGAGGATTTTACCAAGAAGGATTTGATCAAAGCCCTGAGTCACTATTCAATCCACGGTAAGGATGATCCTGACAAGAAAACATAAACGTCGTGATTGGCAGTTTTCGACGACGCAGTCACATATTGTAGTCGTTGTATCTGTCGATAGCTCGAACGAGGATTGTGATCCATTTTGCATACACGATTTTCAAGGTGGTAATATTAGTTAGGAACAATATTGTTTACAACTTATGGTCAGTGAAGATCGAGAATGTTGCATTCTTGCGTCCGTCCGCCAAAATACTGACCGCAATGCCGTCCTTAACGCCGACGCGGCCTATTGTCATCCTCCTCGCGGAATCCTTCCACATGCATCTGATATCAGAGAAATGCCTGGTAATAGACACGGTGACGAGTCCCTTGGCTTCCAAAAAGGCCTGTATAACAAGTCCCTTAGTTCAGGTCTAACAGAAAAGTTATCTGCAAGGCCGTAATCACGAAACACATACTGAAGGTCTGCAAGAAGCGTCAAAGACTCATCCGGCAAAACGTCTCCTTGCGCTACCAAAATGCCACCACTTGTACACCTTAAGAAGGAGAGTCCTTGTTCTGCAACTTCTTTTTCTGTTACCTGCCATACAGTGTCAATGATTTGTTTGGAAATGGCGTGTTGGTGTAATGACTCCGATATTTTGGTGGAGCCATCAAATAATTTAACATGGTGTTGGACAAGTCGGCGGCAGAAACGACGAACATAACTTGGAAGGGTCTGACTAACGCCACGGAAACAAATGCGAAGACCAGCTGTGTTAAAGCTCGTCTCATATGCTATACCCACGATTGCGCCGAGTTCCGCTAGATCCAGCACCTCATCATCAAATGATGATAGCCAGAGATTGGCAAATGCTAGCTGGCTGCTTGTGAAAGTCGCTGGCAGGGAACTTAGTAGCTGCACAACAAAAGCACATTCAACAGATGGTTCCGGAGGCCGAACAGGAACTGGGAGCCCAATGAAACCTATCTTGCCAGGAGGAATTTGCCACAACTTCCAATTCGACCCTCCATCGGAAAGCCCACTTGTCTGTAATTCACGCCATGATCCTCCGTTTGTCAACTTTAGATTCCTCCCACTAGTGCGTGCCAATTCATCCGAGGCGTCATCAAGGTAAAAGTAGCGGCTCCCTCTCCATGCTACTTGACGTTCAATAATTAGTCGTGGCGATCGAATGTTCGTTGGGATCAATGGATTCAAATACGGAGGCGATAGTTCTTCACCATCAAAAGTTGCAGCGAACCAAGAGAGCGACTTGAAGTAGCTAAGCGCCCCATTAGCTCTAGTCTCGACCAAATAGCGCGCTCCAGTTATAGGCTCCTTTTTCCATGGAGAAAAAACAGGCGGGGTGGAAATAGTCTGATCAACAATACCTCCACTGAATTCGAATACTGCCAGCGGTGACGCTCTAAAACTAACCAATGGGCAACTTTCATCCGACATAATTTTGAGAGTGTCCGTAACAACTTGTCTCATTCTAGTTACTGACTCTTCATCCTCCGGGGAAGGCATTAAGTACCAATTGAACTCATTGCTTGCAATACCACTAGTACCACCGATTCCAAAACGAATTGAATCCACAGCTAGAGCTATTGCATCGGGCGGGCGTGGCGCAAACAGATATCCATGGACTAGTCCTGTCACGAGATATTGCTTGATGAGATCAAGCTGTAGAGGCGTTTCAATTACCTTGCGTATACTCTCAAACACTGCGCTAACTACTGCTGATCGATTTGAGAAACCGTCTAGAGTCAAGCCAATTTCCATTCTCAGTATCTGAAATCCGTCCACATCAACAGGAAACGATATCCTTGGCAAACCCTTCGATCCTACATTTGGCGCCCACCCATATTTTTCTAGGAAGAAGCGCAAACTTCCAGGCCCACGGCGAGAAATAATTTGCGTCAACACGAACCCTACAGCATGAGCAGTGATAGTGGTTTGCCGAGGCGCTTGCCGGGTCCCATCATAAACCAAAGCTAGTGGCCATTCCATGCATAATGTCTGTAAATTTTCATCCATTTGAACGTCATCTTTAGATCTGAGAATGATAGCTTGTCTATTTGTCATACCACGGTTAATCATAGGATCGGGGAATGGAGGCTTATGGAAAGATCTTCCGCCAAGGCTTACTTTCTGCGACATAGCGTTCGAAAAAGGAGAGATCCATCGGTCCAAAAAACTAAGGTCGTCTCGTCCAACAACAACCAGAGTAGCCTTTGAGGCGAGATAGTGATCTCGGAAGAAACTCAGTAGTCTGGACGCTACATTGATTCCTTTCTCCGCAGGAATGGTTTGCAGCGTCGTCTTTGACCCTGCTGAGAACCTAGCAAAAGGATGATCGGGGTTGATGCTTTTTTTCAAGAAGTAAAAGGCCCTCGATGCATCACTCGTGCGATCGAGCTCGTCCGCAACACGGCCAATTTCGCGCGGGATAACGCCGTTAGCAATTGTGTTCTCAACTTCGTCTAAAGAAAAGAGTCGAGAGAACCTTTCCAATCCTTCTGGTAAAATCTTGTGATTTTGAAAACGGTGATGATTGATTGTTCAACGCAAATGATCTTTGAAGAGAAAAGGATATCAACTCACCTCATGCGGACCAGTGAAATGAAAGCACACAAAACCAGGAGCAGTAAATGCGTTTGAATCGCCATCATTCTCCGAAAGCCAGTCCTCAAACGCCTCTTCAACACTGCTGATGACATTGTTTCGTTTACCTTGATCGTTGTTCCATAATGATCTAGCCTTCCTTTCAAGTATATTTTTCCCACTAAAGCGGGTGGAAGAAAGCACGATGTGCTCCATTAAATGAGCGAGCCCCGGAACATCCTCAGGCTCCGAAAACTGACCAGCACCGTCAATACTCAAAGCAACTGAAGATCGTTGTACCAATAAATCTTTCACGAGCACCACCTTCAGTCCATTTGACAGAACTATATTTCTATAAGTTCGCGTGGTCGAGAAGGGAGGCAGTGGTCCTCCGAAAGCGATGATTTTTTTCTTGTCTGGGGCGAATAGTGAATCTGCGTCATCTATAGCCTGAGCTGGAGTCGACGGATAAGTAGAAAAGCTCGAACTTCCTGCGATGGTTGTAGCCGTCGAGAGTCGGATGAACTTTCGACGACTGACATGGGTAGGTATGGAAGAATTCAGTTCGTCAAAGGCAGCGATATTGCAAACGTCGCAACCGTAATCGTTGTCGTTGGCTGTGTTGTTGTAGGAGGTGGACGTCCTCGAGTGCGAGCGGGACGACGGGCTCGCGAATGTCGTCGTCGTCGTCATCATCCGCCGCGGCCGCGATCCAACGGCGGGAGGGGACCCTAACCCGGCTGTCATACGCCGCGAAGTGATAACTGCCACGAATATTATGCCCGTGTTCAGATTCTTCGATGGCATGGCATTGTTCGTTGCGTTTTTTGTTTTTTTAGGAATGTTATCAAGAGTTACATAATGGTAGAGTATGTAAATAATAAAAGTAGAGTAAGTAATTTTATGCTTGTTTTGGCGGGAATTCCTAGTATATTTTGTGCGCGGGAACTCCAGGAACTTCGGAAAGAGGAGTAGAGTGACATCTCATGTATCTAAAATCAACCGGTAGAGAGAGTTGTGACCACCACCATGGGTTGAGTCCAACCCACTCATCACCGATCACGATCATCGCATCATCGATCAGTCCAATCGATTTTTCCCGCCGACCTCAATGATGTCGAAGAAACGGAAGATCGGCAGCGCCGATAAGCTTCCGACTCCCACAATCGAATATCTGCGATCATGGATGTTTTCGCCAGAACACGTCAATCACCCGTACCCCAGTGGTGAGTGAATGCAACATCGACTTTCATTGCAGTTTTGAATGGGGTCGGTATCCCAAAATCATTTACCTCCTCAACCTCTACCTCTTTCCGCGTTTCCCCCCACCAATACTCCATTCATCCCTCTTTGTGACTATGTTGTAAATATTTGTTACGAAGAGGAAGACAAGGACAAGATAATCAAGGATACCGGCATCTCCAGCAAACAGCTGACATGCTGGTTTTCCAATAACAGAAAGAGGTACTGGAAACCCGAGATGGAGAAGTTGGGAAAGTGCGTGAGAAAGAAATCGAAGATTGTTCCCGTCACCAGAATTCTCGAAACCTTATCGCTACATATTATTTCCTTCTTTTTCATTTGTGCCCGCAAGGTGCGATGTTGTAGAAGCTGCAATGGGTAACACACTGGCCCCCGATGTCATTGATTATCTTAAATCATGGATGATGAGCCCTGAGCATTTCCAAAATCCATACCCAACTGAGGAAGAGAAGGCCGAGATCATAGCTGCAACTGGCATTGACAAGAAGCAGTTGACATGCTGGTTTTCCAATAATCGAAAGCGGTACTGGAAGCCCAAGATGGACAAGCTGAGGGCGCAGTATGGTTTGGGCAAGTCTGATTCTCTTTCTCCAGCTTTGCTTGCCACTGCCGCTGTTTATACCCCAGCTTCTGATACAATAAATGATTCTGGAATTTCATACAGTGCAGATTTTGTTGACCAAGGCTTGTTTGCCGAGTCTGCACCTACAGCTGATCCTGTGGCTCCACTGCCACTTGATGAATTTTCGCAGAATTTTTATGGCAGCCTCGTTGCTGCAGAAGAGGTCCAACCCGACGAGCTGCTGGACAGCAAGCATCAAAAAGCATCAGCGGATAATGTCGTTGCAGTGTAAGTGGAGTGTGACCTCCTTGTCATGATAAGAAACCTGAAGAGATGTAGTAAAAGATTCATAGTGAATTAGATGTAGTAAAAGATTCATAGTGAATTGTGATTGCATTGCTTTTGATTTTTTGGAGCGATTTCCCTCTGCAATGTGAAAAATGATTTGGGAGGTGAGTTTGGCAGGTAAAAATGCCAGGTTTCGAGCGACGGGCAATCGCTGATGAATCATAGCCCGAGGCCTGAACTCTATGAATAAAGGGTGATATTTGCGAATGCATCACACTTGTATGATTTTTTCATTGAAACTGACACTCTCGGTGTATTTCTAACATGATGACGTAATACTGTCTTCAATTTATTATCCTCCTACATCATTCCCATGCTCTCACTATGCGCTTGCCCGTCAGGGTCCTCGCCGGTATCATTGATTGTCCAACCATCAGGATTGGACGTTGCGCAAGATTAAAGTCCTGGATGGGGTGAGCACGATGTCCATGACGTAATCGTGATCGGAAACGGGAATAATTCCACCACGAGGGTATCCGCCGCCACGGTGGCCCAAATCGACGCCGTGTGGCGCCTCGTCCAGGAATTGCTCCTCAAGGCACACCCCCACGAGCAGCGGCCTCTTCCACGTGACGCGGGCGTCGTCTCCCTCGCCGCCCGCGCGGCGGTCGTCCGCCCTCATCCTGGCGATGAACCGATCGTAATATCCCTTCCCCTGCCCCAATCGACTGCCGTCGACGTCGAACGCTAGTCCCGGCACGACGAGGATGTCGATGTCCCCTGGCATGGCCACCTCGGCGGTCGCGGACGTCGTCGTCGAAGGCGGGGGCTCCGGTATTCCCCACCTGTTACGAGGCCAGTCGTGATAGAACATCTTCTCGCTGCCGTCGTCGTCCGTCGTCGGGGCAGTCGCGGTCCCGACGTCGTCGCATCGGACCATGTCCATGTCGCGACCCTCGAAGTCCAATCCCACCCTCGGGACGTACAGGACCTTCCTCTCGGTGCCGGTGTCGCCGTCCCCCCCGCCGCCGCCGCGCGGCGATGCGATCATCCTCCGTATCGCGCGATCCGTGCGTATCTCCCCGTGCGGCATCGACAGGAAGAATCCCACGGACCTGGCGAGCGAGTACTGGGGGAGGGAGAAGAGGCGGGAGAAGACGAGGTCGGACTCGGACGACAGCAGCCGCGACGACTGCCCGCCGGCCTCGTCGCGCGGGTACGCCGATTTCATCCGAGAGCGTATCAGATTCCGCAGGGATTGTTTCCGTTGACGCAGGAGCGCGGTCGCGTCGTCTCCGTCCGCCGCTGATGACGACGCTGTGTCGGAACTCATTCGGCCGATGCCGATGCCGCCACCGATTCTCGACGACGATGATTCGATGGCCGACGGACGAACGATCCCGGCTCGGTGTTGCCGATTGCGACAATCGCGAGGGATGCGATGATGATGGCGACGAAGATTACGATGACGATGATGATGATCGCGACGATGCAGGAACGTCGCGGTAGAAACGACGCTGAGGGGCTGGTGCTGCTGGTTCGCGGTCTTAGCGGCGACGGATGAAATCAAGGAGGCGATGTTGGCGATGAAAAGAGTGGTTGCCGAGGACGAACTGCGCATGCTAAAGCAGCCAAAGAGCTACTTTATCATCACACTCAGTGGCTACGGCGGCAACGTCCTTTATTTCAGCGACGGGCGTGGAGGAGGAGAGGACGAGTCGGCAGCGTCGTCCGGTGGCGGGAAGGGATGTTATGTTTGTGTTCTGAGTTCTGAGCACTCGCTCATGCCTGCGCTTGTGGTTAGATACCAATACAATATACAATACAACTTAAGAAATTAGGTAACTGCTTAGTACTACCTAGACCTTTTTCACCACACTGGAGTCTTCATACGCCGAGGGCTCGTTAACCAAACAGCGCTGCAGTCGGAACCGCTAGAGAGAGGACATCTCCCCTTCGAGGATTATTATCCCCGGTAAGATTGGCTACTAAAAGCCATCCAACCCTGTTTTCACAGGGATTTACAGAACAGAGATTTTAGTGCCCTTCTCCCATCAGATCCGCCCTTGCGTGTCGCGTCAATTGCCTCGTCAATGTCGCTGCCTCCCTTGCCGCACGTATGGCTAGTAGCCAATATTCCTCCTGCTCCCCTGAGCGAGTCTCTGGGTCCCCCAAATTCACCTCCATCATCCATCGATCTTCCTCAAGCAAGCCTTCGGATCCCATCTCCATCTGGTCCTCTATTTCCTGCCGGATTTCCTCTTTCCGAAGAGTAGCTTGCGTGCCTGCCACTGAATCATGGAGTTGCACATTACGATAAAGCCACTGACCGTGGGTTACCTCCAGCAACTTCACTATTAGTCCTTTGACCCATCGATCTGGCGTCATCCTTGTTCCTATCCGAAGATGATATAAGGTTTGAATTTGTTTTATTTTCGTACACACCATACCTTCCATAAATCTCCTCCAGCCTATCGCATCCTGGTCCGCCGCCATTTGTTGATACCTTTCATCCAGACCTGTGCAAATCTCCACCATCGTGCGTCCTCCCCGGCCGAGGGCGAACTCCGCAATACAGTCTTGCAACGTAGGGTCAGTGTCTGACTCTTCCATCCATCCCTCCACTAGATCTATGGTGTGTCGAAAGGTCTCTACCCTGCCCGCGTTATCACAATACAGCACATGTGCGCAGGTGTCCCTCTCCTGAAAACAACTGGGGCACATCCGCACCTCCGACTTATCCCATTCCATAGTTCCTGCAATGCCCATTACCTGCTTGCTAGCCCATTGTTGGAAAAGGCGCGGGACCTCATGAAGCGTTTGATACACCATCTCCCAATCGACTTTATCAAAGGAGGTGTGGTAGAGAATATCCAATTGAGAAAACACCGTTCGCGCCAAACTCCGGTGTGCCCAGTACCTCGATGCCTGTCCAGAATCTGCCGTTATTTTTGTAGTTCCCGCAAAAACACACACTGGTTCCAAGGGAAAGGCCTGCTGAGTGGGCTGCTGTGTTGCCTGAAGATCCCAAAGAGCTTGTTTAGCGTATGAGTCCATATTTACGTTCAGTTGAGCTGGGCGCGTGAGATCCTGATAAGCTATGACATCATCCTGATGCGCCTTCACGTGAGAGTAGACACGCTCAAAGGAGAGGTCACTGCAGTTCACCAAGATATTCTTGAGCACGTCCGAATGAGCCAATCCCGATGGTATGCGGGAAGGAGGTAGGTTCTTCACCTTATCCAATGCTCCAAGGCAGTCCGAGAAAATATGCACGGAGCCCTCCAGCCTAGGATTCACCTCATTTATTGCCAAGAGGATGAGGTGAATTGCCATGAGACCGAGAAGCTCCCCTCGATAGCTGCACGCAACTGCAGAGGTTTCAGTAAACGAGCACCACATGCGCCCCCTACCTCTGGTACACTCTAGGACGACCGCAGCTGATTGGACGTTCGGATAAAGGTCTTTCATGTAGGACCCATCCGTGACCGCAATACACGTACCATCCGCAATCGCTGCTGCCAGCCAGTTGTCATCCCCAACCCAAGTGAGATTCTCCCACATCCATCGCCGTTGCCATCTATCCAGAACTTCCCAGAAGTCCGACGGGGGAGTGACTGCTGCCGGAGGGTCCGTGAAGCATATAATAGATATCGTTCCGTTCCCCTCCTCCCTGACCGAGCATATCATACCCGATTCTCTTCTGTGGGCATCTAGTACCGTGCATCGCCATTTGTTTGTTCGGCGTGTACACCCTGCTGTTGGTGTGTAAATGTCCATAACCGCACCCTTCATGTGATATAGCTCACCGTTGTCGATGTCATATCGCCAAGGCCATATCTTATGCCCCTTGGTTAGCAGCCGTCCTAGTCTCCTGTCTGGGCGTCCTCTTGGCGCCAGTAGTAAAACTGCCTGCTGCCACAGTTTAAAATCCCTGCGTGGTGGACGCTCTTGAGGAAAGATCAGGGTAGACCATGTTTCTTCCAGAGCCCGAGGTCGGAGATATTTTCTGTCCACTGCTCTCCCGCTAGCATCAAAGACATCTGATATGAATATGACTTGTTGATGGCACCGGACCCGATTCAACCGGAGCAGCTCATCTTCGGTGATCCCCTGACTAGCAAAGGCCTGCATGATCCACCCATCATTCTCTCTTGGGGACCGGAGTGGAAGCTCTCGGATTTCCACCCTTTACCCAAACTTATCAATCTTTTCCCAGACTGATCTCAGCCAGCTGTGCGTTACCCGCTTCCCGTAGGTGGCGAAGGACTCTGATAGAATTTGTAAAGATATTCCCCCTTCTATCACCAGCATCTCCATTGACACCTGCATCTGAATACCCAAACTCGAGCTGCTCCCATAGTGTGTGAGTAGCTTGTTCAATTGTGCGACTAGGCATTCCACCCCCGGGTGTGGTAGACCGACTCCGTAAAAACCTCTGTCCATTTGTCGGAGTTCCCTTCGTACCGAGCGCCTTATGCCACACAACGGCAGCATATCGTAATATATCTTCATTAGACATTCCTCTAACTCCCTGAACGGGGCACATACGCTGCTGATTCCGAATGAGACCCCCGGCCAGAATTGCTTGTCCAGGAGAAAGACAAGGATACGCTTATTGAGCTTGCTGGCTCTGGCCTTCTCCACCCATCCGCGAGCTTTCTCTCGCATCTGTGCTACCGCCCCGTCGCTCCCGCCTGTGGGGCAGGTCATCTGTCCGAGAGTTTTGGTGGGAGTTGTTACCGGCAAATGATCTATATCTGCCAGTGATCCGTCCTCCAGGGGGACCCTGATTTTAAGATCGTCTCTTCCAACATTGTCTGCATACCGCCATGTACCGTCTTGCCGCCAAATGAATGATATCAAATGGTAGAAGCATTTTATGGGCTTCAGGGCCCCTCCGGTCGCAAGCAAAAGTTTTCCCCAATTTAGAACGCTCTCCTGAAATTCGGCATGCACTTCCTCTACTGTTTGTAGTTTATTCATGTTGAATTGCTCCAGATCAGTGTCGTCGACAAATACCGAGCCCGCTGAGTGATGTTCCTTTTCTGTGATCGGGCAGCGGAAGTGAGCACCGTATCCCTTCCTTTTGTGCGCCCGAAGCATTGCAATGCTGGTAACACCCCAACCCGCTGGGGCTGCGCCATTGCCTTGACATAGTCCTTGCGTTTTCTTGCCATCTGCCGAGCCCGCATATGCTGTTGAGTCACCAAATCCGGTTCGAAGGAAAAATTTCATATCCTGGATAGTGGATAACATCGATGCTGCTGCTTCCTTTGGAACACCCAGGGACTGGAAAACCATCGACGCGATTGGGTGGGCTATTCTGTCATAGCAATTATCAGCATCCACCGCCCCTATCCCTGCTGGCCGTCGCGTCTGGCGTACGATGTCATAAAAGATAACTTTCGCAAGAGTCCCGTCATCTGCCAAGCGGTTCTTCTCGCTGTAGATTTCTTCCGGTACGAGCTTGTACTTTCGTGCTTGTTGAAGCATTCGTTGCCCGTAAATAATCTTATTGGTAGCGTTGAAGTCCGCTTCCATTAAGAGGATTGATCGAAGCTTAGTTACCAACGCACATCCGAAGATTTTTTCCAACATAACCGACAGACCCCGTGCCCATCTATCTAGAACGACCCCTCTTCGAATAATAAGAGATGCCTTTAAAGCATGGAAGTGGGAAATATGATCCGAGTCTATTCCTGCAATATAATGCCCAAAATGCAGACCGGATTCCGACGATGACGTAGACTCCCTTCGACCCTTCCACTGCCTCCTCCATTCCTCTTTGGTGATTATTATATTCAGGGAATCAATTGGAATCATGACTCTTATCTTTGCACATTCTAAAAGAATCTCCTTAGTCGCCTGATCAAAATCGGGTGGGAATTCATAGGTACCATTTAGGATGGCCCTGGCTGTTCTTGTTGTGGCGTTGTATCCAAACTGACCCCGGAGTGCTCCGGAGCAGATTGGCGCCGCCTCAGCAAGGAAGAAGCGTTTCCGGTGTATATTGTTGAAGATAGCCTCCGTGACCGATTCTTCTGTCTGATGCTCCATGAGCGTTCCTTCTTCTTCCCCGTCTTCTGTAAGTACCCTCCGTACTGATCCTCCACGTTGCTTCCCCATAACATAGTTAATTCGACGCCAGAAGCCACGGTCCTTTTCGCGCTGGATGATAGCCAGTATCTCCTTTTCCTTTTTATCATCCCCTTTTTCCTTCGCAGTCCTCAGGCATTCATATAGATGCTTCCTCCGAAATTGTTTTCCATGCTTTCGAAAATAGTCGCACTGCCTGATACATACTTTCAAGCGTTGTAGTATGTCGTCGATAGAAATCGAGAGGCAATTACGAATTCCACACCGTCGAGCTGTGCGTTTCAGGTTGCCCCGATTACGAATGAGTCCCCTATGGTACCGAAGAAGCGACCGGTATACCTGTGTTCTCCGGATCCATAGCGCAGCTTCCGGGGAGAAGGGAATGCGTCCTGATTTAATTTTTCGACACCTTTTCTCCGCATTAAGCATTATGTCCCTACTCTGCTTATCCAGCTTGTTCAGTCCCTTTTGAAAGGATCTACGGGATGAACACGTGGTGTACAGTCGTCCAAGACGTTCTATGAGGCGGTGCCGCGATAGCTGCTCCTCCATTCGCTGTATATACTTTTGTGTGGCACCACTTGACACCTTAGTGTTCAAACGGCGGGATTCGAACCGCTTGATTCGGAACGGAGCAGTGCCCACCAGGCTTTCCTCTCTAAAGTCCACAACAAATAAACGATGGTCACCCACCCCAAAACCTGCGGGCATTATGCAGGCATGGACAATCTCAATGTCAGAGGTTGCCCATATGCCATCAATAGGCTTGGACCCTCGAAAGAAGGTAGGACCGATTTTCTTCTCCGACAACCTCTGACATCCGTAATCCCTCACGCCTCGTAAGGGATTTTCCAAGCGACTTTTTGTAGATATCCTCATTAGCATCGAGGCACACCACCAGACGATCTCCATCTTCGCGCCACTTTTGCAGCTGTGCCACGAGATCATCATGAAATTTCTTCCGTGGACAGGTCAAGTCCTTCCTCTGAGTGACCCAAAATCGCCGGTGCTGCTGGTAGGACGTGCCACTATTAAGCTTGCCATTCCCACAGGGATTGTACCCGCATACAATCCTAGTGCGGACCCCAACCCCTTTCAGTGTCATAACCGACCATCGCCCTAGTCCAGTGTTATCTTTTCCACATTCATCAAACTCCAATTGCTCCGTTAGATGTCCAAAAAGAAGCAAGCTTGTTCCACCTTGCTGAATTTTCCCAATGTTTTCATGTATGTTGTGAGCCACCACTGATTGCACCGCTGCTTCCCCCCCTTTAAATAGTTGGTTGAAACCATTACAATTCTTTTTGTGTTTCATATTTAGTTGATGTTCACAATATGCTGCTATATCCACCTCCAGCTCATCATGTATCTCCTTCGCTCTCTCCACCTTTTCATTACCGACTATGCGATTCTGAAATCCATTAGCATTTTCATATATTAGTCGAACTATGCCATCCGCCTTTTTGGGAGGCGCAAAACCATGCACTTGAAGAATCTCCTCGGGAAGTGCAATACTATTCATTTCACTAATTTCTTGTTGTTCTTTTTCACATTCACTTATAATTACAGAGGTGTTGACTGTTCCTGTTTCATCGACCGTCCAGTCGTGTCGCAACGCCTCTGGGTCTACCATTTCCATTTTTCTACGAAACCGTTGCGCTCGAGCAGAGAGGACCTGTAGGACTGTCTCATGTCGTGTTGTGTTCATCTGTCCTTGGTTCACTACTCGGCGTCGATTCCCATCCACATCGATTAATTCTATTATCCGCTTGAATTCACTAAGTTTCCTAAATTTGCTCGCGCGGGTTCTGTTGTGTCTCCCCCGCGAGGTCTTTCCCCCAGATCGATTTGTGCGCCGCAAATCATCGTGATCATTTCCCCTTCCACTAGGCGCTAAACGCTGTGCCCTCCCCGTGGACAAGGGAGGGTAGCTGGTGCCGACTATCCGCCCCCGGTCACGCTCATGATGCTACCGTCCTCATTGGACGAAGCTTGAGAGCGCGACCGGCTGTCACTCGAGCCCGTGGTCCCCCCAGAACCCGAACTCGTGCTGGATGCGGAGTCCTCATTGTCGCCGGTCATGTCGACCATCGACCTCGTTGTATCCTTTCTAGGCGGTGTTCCTAAAACCGTATTTGCTCCCTCCTCAATCTGGACCTTTTTATGACGATCATGAATAGTCTTGCGAGATCCCACATCATCAAGATCGAACAAAGTTTCAGGCGCTGCAAAGCGTGCTTGATTCCGAGCAGAGTTTTTTCCGAGCAAGCCGAATTCATCCCTAAACCATGCAGCGCCTTCAAATGCCTTTGCTCTCTCTTCCTGGATACTATCTTCCGCTGTGGTCAGAGTCTTAGTAATCGAATCCCATTTGCATCTATGCCTTTCGGCCAGCATCGTAGCCTCGCAAGAGTTCTTGATCAAGTCCTCCACAAAGTCAACAGGAAGGTCATATTCAGTGAGCGTATGGAACAGGTAAGCCGGCAGGTTCTTATTCATCATACCAATCATCCGTTCCGCCTCCGGGGTATTTGGTACCACTAGGTGTGTTGGTTTCGAGATACTGCTTTGATGGGCCTCCGCTATCGCTGGGCGGCCGTCACTCATCTTAACAAAATTCATCAACGCGTACCGGAGCGAGTACTTGCCGACCTCCTTCCGCGTGACTGGATGATAGACTGTTGCGGCATAGTCCAAGTCGATCACTCCAACCAGATCTTCAGCTGTCATTGAGACCTCGTAATTCGTGTGTTTCTGCGCAATCTCGACCTGTTTCTTTGCTTCACTCGCTGTTGACTTGGTATCTGTGACCTCGCTCAGATGCGCGTGAACTCCCCAGAATGCTTCCACACATTTATAATTCTTCGCAATCTCCACTAAACTCTTCATCTTCGCTGCATATGCACTGGGCACCTCTAGATGCCATGTTTTCCGTGCATACTGCGCCCTATTATTCAATTTATGGAAGGTCGATACCTCCTCGCCACGTAATTTCGCTGCCTGAATCCGCAAGGTCATTGCTGGGAGTTTTGCTGTATCTTCAATATCCAGATCCAACGTGAAATCATACAGTTCAGGCTCTAGCGCATCCTGACGAGCTTTCTCCTGAGCCATGAGAAGGATCCTCTTGAGTTCCTCCAGAATAACTTCTTTAGGGGTGAGTTTAGAAACCTTGTAAAGGCTAACCACCGTCTCACTGTCGACAAACTGTAGCTCTTTTATCTGGAGCCTAACACCGTTCATGCGTGCCCACTCATGTGTAGTACGGTCAATTATGTCTTTAGGAGGTACTGCCGAGGACACAAACATGGAGAAATAGACCGTCGGATCTTGGAACTCTTCCTTTTTTGTTGACTTTCTCGAGTTACGCCCATCCTCCTCCTTGTCCCACTTCTTTCGTTTGCTGAAGACTGTCGGGCCGTTTCCTGAAATCCGAATGTGCTCTCCCAGCCTTGTCATGTTGGGAGAAATATCCCCTTTCATTGTGATATCCTTGGCCGTAGACGTGGGGTTCAAGGGATTGATCGCAAAATGCTTGTCAACTATCTGGGCATTGACTAGAAACGCCATTAATGCTTGAGTAAACTCTTCAAATTTTTTCTCGCTTGTAAGAAGTATCGCTAGTTCAAAGATCGTACGCTTGTACGCGTGGTCGACGGGTTCAGCCGTAGGAGGCAGTCTGAGCGCTGTTTTCAAGGTTGGGGTCGTGGAGTCCTGAGGAGACACCTGTCGTGCTGCTGGTTTACTGCGTCTCGAGGGCGCTTTGCTCGATCCCGGCCGTTTCTTCATAGGAGAGCGTTCTTCGACGTCATCCTCCTCCTGGAGTCCCGCCGTCATCTCGTCAAGGCCATTCATAATGTTATGCACGTCCGCTGTGAAATCGAGGCCATCAGTACCCGCCGTGCCATCCGGGCGTGCCACCGGCGCATCCGTGTCCGTCTCCGTAGCCTCCGCGTGATCTTTGGCGGCGATGTCCTCATCTTTTTTGCGTTTCTCTGCTTCTTCTAGGCGTTGTCGTTCCTGTTGATGATGTTTTTTATTAAGTAAACGAATCTCCTCGAGTTCCCGGGATATCGCCGTCGCCGTACGGCCAGCGGAGCGTGTCTGCATCGTCGGAAGCATCGCCCTACTTGATGACGCGAGTGATATGTTCGGGGCAGGTTGAGGCCGTGGCTGAGCGTCGATAGTATGGATCGGTGCGTTTCGTCGGTGAGGGATAGTGTTAGGATGAGCTGAGATGCAAATAATGAGTAGAACAATGACAACGTAATAGTACACCACCCCTGCCCCGAGGGGAGGTTGGTGCACCATGATACAATGGCGTTGACTTTCTTTTCTTGTGCCCAGAAGTTCGCGGCTTTCTGCTCGAATGATAATCCAATTTGAGGAGTTCGCTAAGTCTTGTGAATGCGTCAGGATCTTGTAGGCTGAGAGTAGCTGGTAGATTTTATTACTTCCGGAAAGCTGTATTCAAGAACGGATCTTTGGGTCTTGTTGAAAGGGAGCGTAGTCTTACAAGCCAAAAATAACCTCTGAGTGTTCGACGTAGAGTCTGTGGTAGTTGTCTTAGATACTGTTGTTGAAATCTAGTGCAGACTGATGATGCTCCAGATAGTGTTTAAGTGTTGATAGCCTGGTATTTTTATTGGAGTAGCTGGAAGGCACTAGAACTGGGTGTGGCAGCAACAGATTCGGGAAGGAAAGATGGTGATGTTGTGCCCCTCCAGCGACGGACCTCCGTTGGACCAATAGCCCTCTTCACCGAAGAGAATCAAGGTGTACCACGGGCCCCCTTTCTCTCTTATCGACCGAGCGTTGCTTCGTTTCCACTGTAATCGTAGACTCTTACGTGGTTTTTTAGCCAAATGTCTGTCGACGTCTTCTAAATGTCTTCGCACAGCTCTTAAACGCACTAGACGTTGGACTCCTTTGATAAATTTTCGTTGATCTTTATGTTTTCTTGCGAAGAATCGTTTTTCGTGACGGCGTAGTTCTGAGGTGAAGGTGTAGGTCATGAGTTGTTTGTTTGAGATAGATTTGTAGGGAATTGAAATTAATCTTCATCCAAATAGGCATAAGCTTCCGGATAATAACGATCGTATTCAATGGCAGGATATTCGTCTGGGAAAAATGGGTCGGTGTATCCTACTTCCCCGAAGAGAGTGAGGTAGTATTCGGGTTCGGTCCTGGATCCTGATTCCCCTGCGTTGTCCCAAAGCCACAGTAATCGGAGACTTCGTCTGGATTTTACGGAAAGCCTAGCTGCCAATTTCCGGAGATGGGCTGCGTCTCTGTTTCGTCGATGGATACGTTCCTCTCAGCGTTGACGTCAGATTCTTAATTGTGTTCTGGTGGGACGCCGTCGCATTCAGTTGCAGATAAGGAAGGTTAACTAGGTTGTTTTTGTAATTGTGTGTAGTAGAAAACTACGTAGCAATGCCGTGAAATTGCCAATGGTGATTTTGGGGTGATGTTAAAGGATAGAAAGGGGGGAAAGGCCGGATAATTCTCTCCCCAAATAATAATAATTAATTGTGATTTTTTATTTGGAATGGAACCGCGGGCGAAGAGGGGGAGATCCGGACTCGCCTCAGCCGTTAGTGTTAATGGTTGTAGTTGTGGCTGATCTACCACCACAACCTCCTGCCGACAACATGCTCAAAATCCGAAGGCAACCAACCAACAATGCCAAGATTGGCGTAGTTTTCTTCGCTGCTTACATTATTTATTTCGCCCAGAATCATGGCCACAACTTGACGGGATCATTATCAGTTCCTTTGATGGTGGTGGTAGCGCTGATATCTGCATTCGTTCTGTTCGTGGCACCCATACCTCAGCCACAAGATTACCACAACTTTGCAGACAAAAGGATATTCATTTGCTCTTGTGCAGCAACAGGGGGGTTCTTCTTGCCACCGGGTGCCGAGAGGGAACGCACGGGATTCATCATTAAGAATTTTGGAGATGTAATGTCCAACTTAGTCATTTTTGCAGGAGGAGTAATTGGACTTGCTCTTCTGCACTTAGGCAGCACCGACATTGGAGTGGAACCAATCAGAAAGTGGCAACTGCAGGTCTGCCTCCCGATATTATTCTATTCTACTGTTGCTATATCCGCCGGTTCTGCATATTACCATTGGAATCCGAATGACAGCACGCTCGTTTGGGATCGTCTGCCTATGACGCTGGCTTTTGTTTCCATATTTTGCTTCATGCTTGAAGAATACACACCCTATATTGGCTTAGGTCAATATCTGCTTTCTCCCTTGCTATTGATTGGCGTTTTTTTCAGTTTTGTATTGGCGTTGGTCAGATGATTTACGTCTATATGCGTTGATTGCAATCTTACCTCTGGTAATAATTGGTGGATTGCTCGTTTGTTGTCAACCAAAGCGAGGTGGAGCTGTTCAGCATGCATTTGCATTAGTATTTTATGGGTTGGCGAAAGTTTGTGAAAAATGGGACTATGAAATATTTTCATTGACATGCAATCGACTATCAGCGCATTCATTGAAGCATGTTTTCGCTGGAATGTCAACTATTTCAATTGCTACTCTTTTGCTGTGATGTCAAGGGAATAAGAAGAAGAAACGATCTTCGCTTAATGAACGAAAATTTGGTGCTTTCCAGCATTTACGATTATGCGAGGAGAATGACAAAATAAAAATCTCATAACATTCCCTGGCGAGCGAGATCTTCGTACTGAACTCTATTAACCACATTGCCGTGTGAATCCTCATACTCCTCTTCTTGATCGACATCAAACTGACTTCCCTCCAACACCTTCCTTAATCGTCCCCACAACTCTTGAGCATCAGCAATCTTCGTCACGCCATGAAAATGCTTTGTATTAGGAATAGACAAACATCTCATCCCATACGCATGTCGTGATTCGGCGAAATGCTTCTCAAAGTTACGTCGTCCGCGGTAGGACTCGTTGCCACAAATTTCACAGGCGTAGAAGTGGTTCAGGCCGTGGAGTTTGAATAGCCAATAAGGGATGGGCTTTCCGTTCCAATCGAGGGGTACATTTTTGGGGTTGTAAATGGGTGCATCATCCTCATCGTCTTCATCAGCGCTGTCGTTCCCTTCTCCTTCTCCTTTGCCGCCACTACGAGGATTGGAGATGTCCACCCTGGAAGCACCATTTATTTCCTCATCAAGTTCTTGATCCCTTTCGTTTTCAGTTTGCGTTGTCCTGCGTTCGATGCGGCGTCTGGTGCCATCCAACGTTGGCCTCAATTGATCGAGGAGAGAAGTGACGACGGCTTCTAGCCGGGCAATATCCACGCGTCGATCGGCAACTGACTCTGATGAATTGGCAGAAGACTCGCTCGGATCAGCGCCCGTTGCAGGAGGTGTATTCGTCTGCGCTATTTGAGCACCAGCTCCCTTCTTCTTCTTCGCGAATACCTTGGCGGGTAATTTGTCCAGTGGTGTGTCCTTTGTTAAGAATAGCCTTGCCGCCCTATCCTTAACGGTGCCCCCACATTTCAGACCCAATCTATCCAGCTCAAATTTCAACTCATCTCCACTAAACTCTTTTTCCAAGTCGGACGAGGTGGCATACTTAGTGAGGTCGATCCCAATGGCGGCATTCAAAGATTGACCATTGGTATTGTCAAAAACAGAGGACTTGTCCAACACCATGGCGGCCTCGGTAATACGGCACTCCCATCCATCCACGCCCCCCTTCTCCCCCCAATCTCTTTCAAACGATTGGACTGCCTTGGCGATCACCTCTGACGATACATCCAAAAAAGGCGATGTCCGATTGAGGAATCCGACGAGGTATTTCTGTAACTCTTGTAAAAAGCGCGCATACTTACGACGATCGCGTAGTTTGGCGGATTCGCTGATGGAGCTATTCAATCCCTTCGAGAGAATAGTGAGGAAGTCAAGGTAGGAGACAATCGACGACGACGATGCGTCGTAACCATCCATATTGTCATTGCCCTTCTCCGCAAAGGAAGAATGTGGAGGAGGAGCAGCAAACGCATGGCGCATACTGCGCGCTTCGTCGTAAATTGGGACCAAATCCAAATACTTGCCAAACAATTCCTCGGGGGTGAAAACCTCGCCCGAACGCACCGCGGCGGTCTCGATGGCGATCATTGACGATATGTCGTAACCGTCTGCCAGGGGATGGCCGTGCTTGCGCTTTTGGCCCGAAAGGAGCAACGGCAGGATCGCCGGGTCCGAAGCACGATCCTCCTCCACGATATTCAGGGAATGATAATCTTTCACCTCGTTCAATCTCGCGTAGAAAGAGTTCATCAGCTCCATATTGCCCGCGGCGGCGACGGCCGCGGGATCGGCGGCATCGTCGCCGTGGCGGGCGCCGCCGGCATCCCTGATCTGCCTCTTCGCCCCCTCAAGTACCTTGCCGCTCCCGGTCGCGTCTTTCTCCAGCAAATCGACGAGCTCCCCCTCCCTCGTCATCGCCGATCTCAGCGCCACGGTCCTGCACGCGACGGACAGTTGTCCGTCGTTCATCCCGTACTCCTCGTTCTCGTGCCGTCGTTCCCTCGCCAGCTCACGCTCGATCATGGCGGCGGTGATCGCGACTGCTCCCGCCCCGCCCGGCGTCACGTCCGCATCGGCGTCCTCGAGGTCTTCCACCTCCCCAGCGAGGACGCCCAGCGGTCGGGCGGATCGCGAAAGCGTCGCCCAAGCGTCGCGAACTCCCCCGGGGAGGGAGCCGGGGTGGAGCGGATCCCTCGAGGTTGCGGTGCCACCGCCGCCGCCCCCGCCCTCGACGTCCGCCCTCGTACTAGACCCGCCGCCACTCCCAGGGGGAATGGGCGAGGATAGACGACGCGAGGAGGGCGCATGCCTCCCTCTCAGCGTGGAGGGAGTGCAGTCGCTCCAGCGTCGCGCACGCAAGGGCCATGACCGATCGGTCGATGATGGTGGCGGAATGACCGCCGTCGCCGGCGCCGGTGCCGACGCCGACGAAGGCATCGGGCGCCGCGGTGACATCGGAGGACGTTTCTTGGGCCATTGAAGGAGGCCGCAACTTTGTTTTTGTTGTGTGCGTGTAAATACTAACACAAAAGTTTTGGGGTATGTAGAGTTTTTGT
>JALLAZ010001175.1:0-13892 GCA_036939755.1 Stephanodiscus triporus | reverse complement strand
CCTTAAAATACTCTGAGTTCAGCAGCAGAGTCCCAACGTTGGCATCTGACAATAGGGCCGGAATCCAAGATGCAACCTGTGATGGCGCCATGCAATGAAGTGAGTTGGAGACGAACACATGCATGAGATCATCCATGTATTAATCGTATCAACTCACACAAAGCAATCCCACCAGAGACTTCAAGAGGAAGCCCCCAAGGCGGGTCAAAACATAGGAAATAGATGGCGATCCGCTGAGGGACATCAAAGCATTGGTGGCAGCAACACCAATGCCACACTCCTTCTCCTGTGTAGCACCAATCAACATATTGATGGCACTTAATTTGGCAAATACATCCCGCAAGCTAGGACATGTGTCCTCAACATCATATCCTTCCTGAACTTCATCTCCAACCCCACCCAATTCATCAGCTGCCCAGCTAGCTTTCATCTCTCCTCCTCGCTTGGCACAAGACTTGGGATGGGAGCAGGGCAGAAGATACTTGCCTCCCAGGACGTTGACGACTTCATCATTACGATACACTTGCTCAAACAACACGTCAGTCTGGTCATTGCCAACAATCCAAATCTTCTTGCAAGGCATATTGCTCATGTTGCAATCATTGGTTTCATGCTGATCGTACTCAAAAACGTTCGCCTTGGAACTGATGGCAGGAGACATGACCTCTTCTTCCTTGGGATCAACTCCGAGGAGATGACCATGAGGATGATAGATCCCTGTGTCTCTCTCCATCTGGTAGTATACCCACGAAGAGAGAAGAGGAGAACACTGAATTGAGTTTTCAGCTAAACAACATGCAGTCGGATGGCCAGCACGATCAAGTCAAAGATATAGACTTACCATATTCTCACTCCCTTTGGCGAAGCCGCTACGCAGAAGATACTTGCCTTTGAGGATTTCGATGACTTCATCCTCACGATACACTTGCTCAAACAACACGTCAGTCTGGTCAAGAAGATACTTGCCTCCAAGGAAGTTGATGAGTTCATCATCACAAACTACCTTGCTGATGTTAGTCTTCAGCATTGACCTCCAATCTTCTTGGACATAATAATAATTTGTGGCCATGCGAAGCAGGTCGTCCAAATGGAGATGATTCTCTGCATTCTTCATGTCCAAAATGCGGGGATTCTCAAACACATGATACAATGCTTCGATCAACGGCCGCTCCTCAAAAACAGCATTGACCAATGTTGCGTATTCTTGACGAGTCAGATTATCAGACAGGAAGAGATCCTCGGCAGACGAGAGGAAATTGATAAGTCCCGATGCGGTCCAAAATGGTTGAATTCCCTTCTTCATTTCCATATCATCAATGCCATTCTCAATCAGCAAGACTTGTGCAAAGTACTTGAGCGGGTTGATGAAATAGTTGAGATCGCCTGTGGTCTCGCTATTCCCAAACACAAAGGAGGAGCCGTGTGAGATTTTTGGGAATCAATGAGGTTGTTGCACAGCATAATTGATGGTACTCACGATAAGTGGAACAGTGCACGTTTTAGAATGCATGAGTGATCTTGATACGCGTTGTCGAACTTCCACAAAACATCTTTTTGATGCTGATTGAGTTTCTTGGTATTGCCATATATCAATTCAGCCCAAACCATAGTGTTCAAACTGAGCCCAGGCTGGATAGTAAATTTAATAGACAAATCTTTTCCCGATTGTTGGAGGATGGCAAAGACCTGTACCTTAGACAACGAGGCATCGAGGCAGCGGACGGTCTTCATCTTGCTGTGTTGTATTGCGTGGCAGAGATTAGGTTGTGTAGACTGAATTTGCTTTGGCTTTCGATGATGAAATGAAATGAGACGGCACATAGTATGAGTTAGAAAATGATGATGAATCAATAACATGGAACTCGCTGACTTAGTGCCTACAGCGAGGGTATTGTTCGTCGCGTGAGGTGTTCCAGTGGGCGCGGTGGTCCGACGAGGAGTCTGGCCATCCCTGTGGGCAGAAGTACACAGCGACGTCATGGAGTGCGGCCTCGCAATCCCGACTGCAAGTTGGGCATCGTGGCGTCTTTCCCTGCTGGTGCTCAAGGGAAGTCGGCACACACATCCTGGAAGACGACGACGCCATACTACCCCAATCGTCCGTCGCCCACGGACGCGCCATCGACGTACAGGCCGGAATTGCCGATCTCGTGACCTGTCCCGAAGGAGGCGTGGGCCACAGCCCCCAAATTTTTGCTGGGCGTGTGTAGGTCTGTAGGCATCTTGAAGCGGAGGGAATGATGCTCGTAAGCGTAGGTAAGGGGGGCGAAGGAGGCCTCCACCTGTTCCGACGGTGACGACGCCGGCCGGATGGATGAATTGAATGAACATAATACAGGCTTACCTTTTGACTTTCTCACGGGTACACATGAAGAAGTAGATAGCATGGGGGGGGGATGGGGGTCAAATCAAAGATTCTTAGATAATGCGAACTAGAATTAAATAGATGAACGAGAGAAACCAACACTCCTGCCATCCGGACGACAACGAATGAGCAAACGGGCCCAAGGGAACATTCACTACCCCACCACCGCCTCCCCCCCCCCCGATCGCAACTCGCGAGCGCCCCCAATCAGCTCCACGATGAGCAACGAGATGGGCGCTCATCCTCGACGTGAGGCTGCCATCGATGAATGTCCACGCGGGTATCATCCTCCTTCTCCTTGTTCGGGGTCATCGACGACGACTCGACCGACGACATCAAAGGGTCCCGAGTGCCACCGCCGCTAGCCGCGTTTCCCATCCTGAACGTCGGACAACCCGCACTATCATTGGGGACGAGGCGGATGCGGCCGCGGCGTCGACCCTCCTACGATCGAGATAGATAGATTCCGCCGGTGGGCCCATCGTTCTCTCTTCGACCACAAGAGCGCATTCACTCACCTATGATTTCCTTCGTTCCTGCATCCGAACTACGAACTAAGCAGATGAGGTTCTTAAGAGAAGGTCTCAAGCCTTCTGAATCAAGGGTCCCCGGTGATGATTTTTTATGGAATGGTGCAAAACGAAGCAACAAAACCGAGGAGTGTTGGTGCGGTGCGTGCGGTCATAGTAGTATCTAATTGTCCGGAGGAGAGTGTTCAGGCCGTGAAACGAATTCATTCTGGGGCGGGTTTACTAGGGGCGCAGCTCCTTTGCCACATGCCATCTTCATCGTTGTCATCAAATGAGAAAAGCTCATCATTTCGCTGGTTTTGCCTTTCTCCGCCATTGTCTACTACCTATTCCTTACGGGGGTCAGCTTATGGTGTACCGTTTACTGCCACAAATATTTAGGAGAAAGCGAATCTTTCCATTGGAGTTGAGGGAAATGGTAGGGGGCCCACCCTTTATTTCCCCTCTAATAGATAGTATGAAAGTATGAAATAGTACTTAGTGGTGTGAAATCATACTGTTTTCTATGAAATATTACTTTCTACCCTATGAAATGAATGTGCTCGATGCGCTCAAGCGGACCACTGCTTCGTCCCCTTCGTCCCCTTCATCCCTCCCCCTCCGCCTCCGCCGCCCCCTCCGCCTCCGCCGTACTCCCCCTCGTCGTCGTCATCGTCGTCATCGTCGTCGCGGACTTCGTGTCCGCGTCTGCCTCCGCGGTGTGCCCTCTTGCGGCCGTGTGCAGGGGAGGGGCTGTCATTCTGCTCCCCTGGCGGAATGCCCCGAGGAGGCTGATCACCCCACTGATGACCTCCGCCGTCGCTGCCGCGCGTTCCTGTGCCTTCTTCACCCTGACGATGAGGATGGAGTTGCTCTGGCGGTGCTCCTCCCGCTGGAGTCCTTGACGACGTAGTCGACGGGGTAGTCGCCCTTGAAGACTTTGGGAGTGCCCGTGCACTCCCACTTGAGGCGCACCACCTGGGGCTCACCCCAGTAAAGCTTGGGGAGCACCTTCTTTGCCAGCATTTCTTGGGCGATGTCGTTGTGTGCGACAACACGACTAATTGTCGTCATAGAGTAGTCGTGTCCCATGATGCTCTTGAGCACTTCCTTGGTGAAGCAGGCCGACTGGACTGCATGCACGAAGAGGACAGACTTACTGTCCGGGGCCACGCTCACGCGGAAGCCCATGTCGTGGAGCACTCCGTTGAGGTGGAAGGCCACTTCTGCTAAGTCTTGATTGCCTTTGCAGAAGTAACACACACCAAACATGTTGGCAGAGTTGATGGAGAAGATTGATGGTGACCTTGGGGGGGGGGGGGGGTCACCTTCTTGTTCACAATAGGCGCCGCAGCCACTGCTGTTGGTACCACGAGCTTGTTCTTGGGGGGCATCGCAGCTACGTTGGCTGCGTCTTTGTCTTCGTCCTCATCCTTGTCCTTGTGTCCTACCTTCTTGTCATCATCGGTGGTGTCTTGTGGATTTTCCACTCCGGCGGCGGCGGCAGTGCGGCAAAAGGTAAGTAAATGATGTGACAAATAAAAATACAATAGAAAAACAAATGCGCAGCTTACCTTCTTTGGCCGCTTGTAATCTCGCACTGTGATACACTTCCTCTAGGTCAAGGTGGGCGGCATAGTTGTGGAAGCGGAAGTTGCGGCGGAAATTTTAGGTTGACCTGTGCCTGAAGTGCGCCAGTCGAATGCGCTCGATGTTTGCAATTAACAGGTTGTCAATGTCAATTGCGTTGGTCCTTATAAGCTCGTATTACCTTTGGCGGTGGATGGAGACGCATGGGGGGAAGGGAGGAAGTGGTGGAGTGATTATTTTTATGGTGATGTTGTGTGGTTGTGTGGATGGATAATTTTTCTGGAAGAGACACCCTATCTAGCAAATCTAGCTAAAATGCCCACTAAAAAAAAGGAAAAAAGCTAGAGTACTTATGTAGTAAATGGTAGTCCTCTCTTTGCGCACTCCTAGACCAGCCCAATCATTTTCTCACCAAAATGTAAAGACATGTGCCAAATTGCCAAATGATGACAATTTGGCACATGTCTTTACATTTGGGGTGTTGTTTGTTACTTCTTGTGATATGATTGTGCAAAAGTCAGCCATTTTGCCTTGGCAGATATCGACTTTCTACCAGAATGGTAGCTTAAAACGCCGACACACACAACCCACAAACACAACCACACAACACACAACATGAGCTGATCCCGCCCTACCCCTCAGTGGCTTTGGCCCTCTCCCTCCATGGGTTGATGAGCGGCGCCACCAATTCATGGCGCCGCCGCTCCCTATGGTCCCATGCAAGGCACCCACCATCGGGTGCGCTCTCACCGCCCCTCTATCCCTTTTTTGGGGCATTGAAATGCAATCATCAAAAAACAGAGAGGGGGATGGGGTCTTGGCCTTAGGTAGCCACCATTTGATGAAGAAACATAACAATCAACCCAAAGTCAGCGTCAGCATTAGGGGGGGGTGATTAGTGGAGGGGCGCTGGGCGGCAAGCAAGGGAGAGGGCATTGGCGCATCATTTGGGGTGGCAAATGGAACGACCAAAAAAATAATGAAAAATACATTGCTGCTTTTGGCGGCCCCTATGAAGATAATCACACAACAACCAACCAAAAACAGACAGCCACGACGGATGGGACTAAGGAGGGAAGGCGCGACGAGAGGGAGGCGTGGGGAAGAGTGATACCATCGTTTTTGGGGGCAAAGTTCAAAGGGAGGTAGAAAAGTAAAATAAATAGTTGAGTTTAGGAAATATTTTTTTTCTCAGCCAGTTTAAATCATTTATTTATACCCCGCCACACCACCCTCGGCCAACCCCTTCCGCAGAGGCTGTTGGGGGGAGGCGGCAGAAAAAAGCAAAAGCCATGCCGCTAGAGACCGGCGACTGGCTCCACCATGGTGGTTGTGTTTTTTGATGATCGACGAGGGTAGTCGACCATCAACCTTACTATTCCGCCGTAGCGAATTCTACTGTAACGTAAGTAGAGAGTTTTTTACACGTACTCTACAAAATTAGTACAAATAAAATGTTACTAAGAAGTTAGTTAGTGCAACTGAGTGTCCGTGGGACTTCCAGGAAAATTATCCATCAAACACCAATCAGCATAGTGATAGAAGCTTAACTGCAGGTGATCTCAGTAGGGGGGGGCGGCGCGGCTTCGGTAGACAGGACTGAATTTTCAGTGGAAAATGCCATGGTGGGGCTCTAGTTAATTTGACCCCGAGAAAGGCTGAACTGAAATTGGTTTTGGCATTTACCCCCCAGTTTGAATTCCTACGTAGATAATCGGACATTGTTTCTTGAGTCTCTAGCTGGTCCTGGCTACGTACCGGTCAGTTACGTAGGCGGGCTCTGGTTGGAGATTCAAGTTTGAGGGTGTTGACCACTCAAACTCAACCTCCCTGGCCTGGCCGCTACGCAAGTACAAAGATAACGTATGTAGAGCCGTCGACGTGCCACTGGCCATGGTAAGGGCCAAAGCTGCTTGACGCCATGGTTGACATGGTATTCGCGTGGACGACTGCAGAGGTAAGAGCCCCATCGAGGGGTTTTGAGTTTTTTTCTACGTAGGAATTTTACTCCAGGGGGACCGAATGGGGGTTAACCATACGGGGAGGGCAACAAGTAAAATAACTAGCAAAATTAAGCTTTTCCAGAGAAAAATACAGTTTTATTGTCGAGCCCCATGGTGGGGGCTCTATGTACGTACGTATTTTTGGACCTATATAGAGTAACCTGACAGGGGAGGTTGAGTTTGAGTGGGTGTTGACCGGATCGTAAGTAAGTAAGTAAGTAAGTAAGTAAGTAAGTAAGTAAGTAAGTTAGTAAGTAAGTAAGTAAGTAAGTTTAGATCGCTATGTGTTACCGGAGCTTCTTAGCGCCCACTATTATCCGCAAACGTCACTCAGGCCCATGTGCTTTCAGTGGGGGTCATTGCGGAATCGTCTCTGGATACAACCTGCTATTATCTGGTCCGAGTAGTGTTCAAAAAATTAATGTATCCCCTTTGGTTCACCTTATCTTTCTTTGTACGTGAGGCTGGGCCTGTCTCATATTTTGGTCCGATTAGAGTGAGTAGTGCATTTGTGCGTACTAGTATGCAGATTCATCCAAGGGGGGGTGCAGTGCGTACTAGTATGCAGAAGATGTGTGAAGTTTGTTTTGTGTTGTTCTTGTTGTTTGTGCTGGTCTTGTTATTCCTTGTAATTGACACGTTTCCGAGCCCTCCCTGTGTTTTGGGGGGCATCTAGTTGCTCATCGTTATTGCGAGCAGAGGACTTTCACTTTCTGGCAGGCGTGTTGTGAGTTACCAAGTTCATGGGGTAGTCGGCTTCATGGTCATGGCAAACGATGTAGGCGAAGAGGCAGTAGATGTATTTCGTTCCTGTGTGCTGTCCTCCCACATGTAGTTGCTCATAGGTGAAGGTGACTGCTTGCCCTGGCTCCACTGTGATTTCATCATAATCTCATCCAGATGCGGTTGGAATAGTGGGCTTGAGGAGAGGAATGAGAAGCTGTCGAGTGCCATGATTATCGACATTGGTTGCTCTGTTGGAGGTTGGTTGAGGATGGAGTCAGAGTAGTCCATGTGGAAGGTGTTCTTGCTCATTTCATATTGGCTAGCAGTGTTTGCCCTAGTTTGAAGAGCACCAACTTTCCAATGTCGCATTTCTGGGTATATTGATTTGATGTAGTTGAGGAAAGGTTTTAGCATTGCTTCGATCTGATTCTTTGTGGAAATTTGTCTTGGTGTGGTGGCATCCCCAGCTTGTTTCAGCCAGTCTCTCGTTCGGTCTTGGTTTGGGAGTCCCTCCCACCAATCTTCCAGGGCTTTCTCAAAAGTGTCCTTCATCTGCGATAGCATTGTGTTGGTAATCCCCCAGCTTTTTGCTGCTGTGATGACAAGCGATGGAGGGCGGAGGTCCAAATCGCATCGGCGGCCGCTATGCCTTATTGTGCAGGTGTGTCCTTCAGCTGCCCCAAAGAAGAAGGATGTTTTAGAGAAGTTGCCTTTATGTCTCCCCTTGCACTTTTCGAGGATCACCATTGATTTTGTTGGATGTCATGGAATTCTGTACCCTGGTATGGGGATCCAGCCGGCTTTCAGGTCCTTGATGTTTGCACATTGGTATACTTTTTTTATGACTCCCTTTGATAGTTGCTTGACGTGACTGCATGTGTATGTGATTTCCCCTGTTTGAATGTTGCATTTAGTCGCATCATAAAGGTCATTTCCCGTGGCTTTGAGTTTCTTGCTGCATAAGAAGATTGTCATTGCCGTTGAGGAGGTTTCTGCCATCGTTGTGATGGTAACATTTTTGCAACCTGCTGTTCCTCATCTTGCTGGTGTTTGTGGTGATGTCATCCTGGGATGGTGGTCTCTGTGTGACCGGAGTGGGAGTATGATCATCCCCGGTGGCTGAGTCCTCGTTGGAGTCATAGTCGGGGTCGTCTGATTAATTCATTGTCGATCCTACGTTGGCGGCTGAGTCCTTGTTGGGGTCGTAGTCGAGGTCATCTGATTCATTCATTGTCGAGTCGTGCGTAGGAGGGTCATTGGCGTTGTCGGTATCATTAGGTTGGCTCAGGCTTGTCAAGCCGTCGGAGCTGTTCAGGTCGCTGGGTTCGGTGTGCCTTTGTTTTGGGTGGCGACGAGGGTGTCCCTGCGCCCTCCCTTGGTAGTTCAACCTATGCCTGTGACAATAATCTGGGTCAAGCTCCAAGTGGGGAATTGTTCCAGATTGCAATGTGGGGCGTTCAGTTTTTGCAGTTTCAGGGTTGGTTGCGTTGAGCATGAGGTGGCTGGTTTCGTTGGTTGGAGGTTATTATTTGATGGTGTGTGATCAGCTGAAAGAGAAGGAGTACCATCAGAAACGGGAGCCGGGGCATGCCGGGATCTATCGCGTCTGAGTGCCAAAATGTCAGAGGCCATCTGCGCCCTTAGGGAGCCCAGAGTGACACGGGGTGTTGTGCTGCCGGAAGGAGTAATCGGGGAATCAGCCTGGTTTTGTGGTCCTTGGGGGGGAAAGATTCCTGGATGGTAGCTTGAGAACGGTTGGAAGCCCCATGCATGTCTGAGGGACTCCCCTGTTCACCCTGATCCGGAACCATCCTGTCGGATTCCACTGGTTTTGTCCGGAGAGCGTTGAAGGATGCCTTGGTTGCGGCAGAATTGCATTCGGCGGTCGCCAACCGAGCCTCCAGCTGAGATTGCTTACTCATCGGAGTATGCACAATCCCCCTGGCATTAACGGGTGGCGCATCATCGTCCTTTCCCGAGTCCGAAGCGGGAGACCAGGAGATATCCTTATTGGTCTCCTGAATCCGTTGTCTTGCGGCAGAGTCATACTCAAGGCGGCATGTGTTGATCCGGACTTGTTTTGCAGCGTCTTCTTCTTCTAGAAGTGAAATCTCCTCCTCCATCAAAAATAGGTTGGGGAGAGCAGAATCTGATGGATGCGTACTAGTACGCAGATGCGTGCTAGTATGCATGCTTGTAGCACCACTGAGAGACATTGAAGCGCCATCAAAAAACAGTTGACGTGATGGTGTCAAGGCTGGTGATAGGGTATTATCGGCAGGGAGCTGAGTTTTAGTACACTCGTTAACTTTACCGATGCGGCTGTGCGAGTCGAATGGTAAAGACGGGGGCTTACCCCCGCCATCGTCCGCCATGCTGGCGTGCCATTGTCCCACGTCCACAACACAATCAGGATCTTCTAACATTCGAGAGTCCGCCCAAACCGCAAAGGGGCGATATGCCAGCCATCACCATGCGTTTTACGGTGCAAGATGCCGCCACTGGCACAGGTCCAAGAAGACCCTGTTGAGAAGAAGCGGTTTTCTTCTTACCCAGTTCCCAGACCTCCCCGGTTGTGAAAGGACCACTGCTATCACAAGTAGGTCGCAATGCCCCTAGGCCCTGTGTTGTGTAACCGGGATCGGAACCAGTATTTCCCGCTGAGCTGGGTAAACGGTGAAGATCAACACGGGAATAGGCATTCCTCAAGCCAGTCTTGCCTCCGGGAAATGAAGAACGAGCCGATGTCTGAGGGGGGTTGTCATTGGCAACAGATGCGGCCAGAGTGGCGCAACCGGTGTCGCCCGCATGGTCTGTCGACGTGGAAGATTTGCTGCTCGCGCTGGAGATTGATGCAACATCAAGGAGCATCCTTCCCAAGGAATGGCTAGAAGTGGAAGAAGAAGAAGAAGTATCATCCCCTACCAAAGAGGACTCCTTCTCTTCAGAGCTGCTGGCATGAGAACACAATCATACCGCAGGAAGGATTCATGAGCCGGGGTACCATACTGCCGGCCGCCTTTCACTTGAGCCTTTACACCATGGCCCAGAACTCTCCCGCCAGTGGGAGCTCTCAGCAAAGTTAGGGCGTCAGCTCTACAATCCTCCGTGCTGTCCTGCATACTATTGGATCCAGAGGATGAGGATAGGCTATCGGTAGATCGATAAGGAGAGCTTACCATTGTCCTCTTCTTAGGAGTAGCAGCCTGGCGCTGGGGACTAAGGTGAGAGGGCACGGAGAGAGAAAAGGACTGTGTGCCCAGTCCACTGTCCCCCTTACTCTTCTCAGGGAGTGGACAGCAGAGGAATCCGTGGCCAGACTTGTCACCGCCTGGGCCTTAACATTTGCCAGTTGTGAGCAAAGAGCCTCCACCTTCGCTGCAGCCTTAAGAGCACGGGTCTCAGTAAGGAGAATGAGTTTGGCCCTCTTTTTGGCCTGGGCTTTGAGCTTGCGGCCTGCGGCAGCAATCTTCTTGGCTCAATTTCTTTGGCCTTTCTCTCTTTTGCTGCCTTCTTGTCGGACCTGAGTTGGGTTTTTGTGGCCATCGTTTTGATGACGCCGCCGCCAACGCGAGTAGGGCGGGCGCCCGGAGGAGCGAAGATAGGAACTGACGGGGCCTGGATTGTGGCAACGAATGTATCCGCCTCGTCTTTGGTCGTGATGAGGACATCACCAGAAGTAGCAGTAATGGACGAGACCGCAACGGCGCGAGTGGTAGGCATGGTAAGTTTGGCTTTCGTTCGAACCCATTTCCTCGGTTGCAAGTGGTCGGTGAAGGTGGTTGTGTGAGGAGTTGTGCTGTGCCAGCACTCAGCACCAAAATCGGACTGTGGAGGTCGTAGCATGCCTGAGTGATTGTGGGTTGAGGAGAACGTATTTGATTCCCATAATTGTCCTTCCGGCATCGAAGAGGGAGCGGAGCAGATATATGTGTATAGGATCGAGAAAGCCGCCAGGATTACCATGGTGAAGGTCATTTTTAAACCGCCTTGCTTGGTTCTAGATGGGATTTTCGTACCGAATTCCTACGTTCGTTTAATGTTTTTCTACGTGTATTTATGTACCGTAAAACACGCTGTTTAAGAGAATCAAAGTACAAAACTCAGAAAGACATTACTCTAGAGGGATGGCCGGCGCTTATTTTTTCTAAAGTATGATTCCTGCGCACCCTTTTATTTTTCTTTTTTTTGGCGCACCTTCATTTTACCGCTAAATTTTGTACTAGAACCTGCGTGGGGATTCTACGAAGTAATGACTCTTTTCCACAGTTCACGAGATTATCTCACAAATCGCATTTTCTCTCCTGCCCATCAACCATGATCTACAACAAAGGCGGAAAGAGTAACACGCGAGTCGCCAAGAAGGTTGCTCGCATACCTCGACGCAGTTATTCCTTTCGCGAGAAGACCCTTGTTCTCTCTCTTGTGGAGGAGAAGATGAAGGACGAGAAAATCTCCTTTGCTCAAGCAGCAAGAGCTGTCAATGTACCTGCTTGCTCTCTCTACCGCTGGCGTGCTGATGCGTCCCTTCCTGCTTTGTCCGATGCTTCCAGTGCATTCACTGACAGGGCAAGAAATCATCAAGGCCCTGAAGGTTTCCTTGAGGACATCAAGGAGGAACTGGTGACGTTTATCACTGAGTGGCGGGACAGGGGTCTTCCTGTTAGTCGCTTCGCTGTCCTTCAGAAGGCAACTCAGCACAAGCCTGAGTTTGCCAACAAGACCCTTCCAGCTCGCTACATGATTGTGAGTCGCTTTCTGCACCAGAACAACCTGGTGCATCGACTCGCGACTCACACCTCACAGAAGCCTCCTGAGGCTGCCTGTGAGGACGCGCGGTCGTACTTGAAGTTGGTACGACCAATGTTGGTTGGTCGTACGCGCGACCCACGCTGGACCATCAACATGGACCAAACGAACCAATTTTATGGTTCGTCGCCCAAGTCGACGCTCGATGTGCGCGGCCAGCGCACCGTCAACATGCGCAAGGGTGGCAACGACAGCCATCGCTGCACCGTCGCATTGACGGTGACCGCCGCTGGAAACATCCTCCCGCCCTACATCGTCTACAAGGGCACCGAGGGGGGGACAATCCACAAGCGCGAGTTGCCGAACCATCCTTCTGGGGCGATCTACACCGTCCAGAAGAAGGCTTGGTTCGATGAAAGGGTGATGCTCCATTGGGTGGAGCATGTACTTCGACCGTACGTCGCGACTGCTCCGGTCGGGGTCATCCCCATCATCTTCTTGGACTCGTTCAAAGTCCATCTGCTCGGCAGCGTCGCGAACGCGATCCAGAACATTGGCGTTCAGCTGGAGTACATTCCACCCGGATGCACTGGACTCGTGCAACCGATTGATGTAGGGATTAACAAGCCCTACAAAGCCAGCATGACGAAGGTTTTCACTAGCTGGTTGTTGGATCAAGACCCCAACAACCAGATTCGCGCGGCGAAGCGCGAAGACGTGTCGGCGTGGATTCTCCAGGCCTTGGCGGGAATTACCGACGTTACTGTGAAAAATGCGTGGCGCAAGAGCGGCTATTCGTATTACGAATAGCCGCTCCTTTATTTCTATTTGTTTACATCAACTAAAATAATATGAATAATTGTCACGTGACTCGAATAAATCGATAATTGAATACGATCGATAATTATACTAGTATTCGATTATTATTGTTAATGTTACTGTTATACTTCAGTGATTTAATATCTTTATACGTCAGTTATTTAATAGCAAACATGTCTTTCATTCCCAGGATGGTTGCAACGCAGCAACCGAAGTTGCGGTGGTACTTGTTTCGCTTGGCGACACAAGCACACTCCGCGCTATCGCGGGAGTAAACCTCCAGGATCCGCGCGAACAGCCCATCATACCGGTCGGCGCGGAAGGCCAGGTGTTTTGGTAAATATCCCACCTTGCAGGTTGCAAGACCGTCCTCGAGGAAATAGACCTCGATGACGTCCTCCTCCTCACCATCCCTCCAAGCGAATCTGGTCTTACGAAAACAAACGTGGGTCCCAACGTGGACCAACGCTTCGCCACAACAATTGTGCTTGGCGCACGACCGGCCACGCTGGGACTCGGTCGTCCCCACAACCTCAACCTCCGACCCGATCACATCTGGGTCCATCGTGTACCCGCGAGACTCCACTACGTCCAGAACAGGGTCGAGGAGACGTGCCTTCTTGCGGCCGCGCGGCTCAGCCGGCTCAGCAGCAAGCTGACCCGAAACCTTCCCCCCACCATCACCCCCTCCCCCCTCGTCTCGCCCAACCACTGCCACTGCATCGTCCACCTTCCCCCCCTCATACACGACATCCACTTTCTCCCCCTCCCCCGCGTTCCCGATATCCCCCACCTCCCCAGTGTCCTCCCCCGCCGCCACCCCGCCCCCCTCCGCCACCCCCAGGTAGCCAAAATCACCGGGCAGAAGCGGAAGGAGCCGAGGACGCCACTCGTTGCACATGGGGCAGGGCCCCTTCCCATGGACATTGCTATCCATGGGGTAAGTGCATGTTCCGCACTTAAACATCATCGTGGTGAACACACAACTTGCTGTAAGGGTGCACCCAAAAATCGCATTATATCTTACATCTGTCTGAACATAGGAGTATCACATACCGTTGGAAAGCTCTTGTCAATGCGGAAACGAATATGCCGTTCAAATGCTTGACATGTGTAGGAATAAGCTAGAAA
>JALLAZ010001167.1:0-10768 GCA_036939755.1 Stephanodiscus triporus | reverse complement strand
CATGATGATGGATCCATATCCCCATCCACAGCATATGAAGGTTGTCAAACACCTTGTATATGTTTGGAGTGGATATGGGAATCATTCCATGTGGGTTTGGAGCCTGGGCCATTGCAGAAAGGCTTCACTTGATGCCCAGCATGGACCAAGGATTTTATTCACCAACACACAAAAGCAAAAGCTTGCCCAACCAGTGTGGTTGTATTGGCATGTGTTAGTAGCTAGAATGCATTAACATTCAGCAAAGGTTGTTCTAATATGTTAATTGCTACACCATCAAAAGGTATTTAAAGGGTTGGAGTGCACTCCAACTCAAATCTTTGAGTGATCTAGTGAGATCACTCCACGCGGGAACATGTGGGACCTTTGCCAAGTAACAGGTATCCTGCTTGTGACTAGTGTGGCCAGCATGCTGGATCTGCGGAGCCCTAGGTAAGGGTGTCTCTGCACGCAGACTTTCTCAACCCTGTTTTTTGGACTTGTTGTCTGTCCAGCGTACGTTAGTTTGTCACTGGTCTCTGCAGGCAGATTCGAAAAGAAGTCAAAAAATTGACCAAGTAGTCGAGTCCATTTGTGGAATACCACTGCTGCCCGACGGCCTATTTATTATTATTATTGTATCAGGATAGATCAGAATCCACGATGGAGTCCACCCCCACTAACCTCCTCCCTAGTCTCGTGGTTAATAATAATAGTGTAATGTCAGGCAGCAGCAACCATGTCCTATGTCCAATGTCAATGCTATTAATATCAAGGCCTTTCCCGCCTAAATTTTCAAAACCCCCCAAAAATCTTCGTCGACTTGAAATTAAAAAAAAAAAAAAAATATTTTAACCCCAAACCCTGTTTTTTGGACTCGGAAAATCTGCGTGCAGAGACACCCTAAAGGTTCTTTGCATAAGTACCCGCCTTTGAGGGTTCCAACAGCATGATGATGGATCCATGTCCATATCCCCATCCACAGCATATGAAGGTTGTCAAACACCTTGTCGTGGTTGGAGTGGATAACTATGGTATGGGAACCATTTCATGTTGGTTTTGAGCTTCAAACATTGCACAAAGGATTCATTGAATGTCATATCTTTTCATCTGTTTTCCTTACCTGCCTTGGGAACTTCATGATGGGTCTTTGAAAAATTGCTAGGATATTCTTTTTTGCTTAAAAATGCCAAAGAATCATGATTTTTGATATTTGTACCACTCTTAGTATGCGGCATGAGTACAAAAATTTTCAATTCAAGAACATGTGGACAGTGCTTTGACACTGTGATATCATTCCCTTGAACAGCTTTACCCCCACTGGCTTACATATAGGCCATCAGCTTTTTTCAGGCTCAATTGGAGATCAATAACTTTTTTGCCGTTGCATGAATTCAGCCTGGTCTTGGTGGCAATGACTGAATATTCCTCATGTTCATTAGGAAGTACTAGGTATGATGGATCCAATGTTTATGTGAGGGGGGCGACTCCATTCTCGCTGGAGGCTATCCAGATACAGATACAGATACAGAGCTTCATCCAGATGAGAAGACACATTTCCCTGGCTTGAGCTTGACTGTTTCATCATCAGCAGTAACTCCGTTGGAGATGGGCTTGGGCTTGAAATTGAAGTGAAGATACTCTTCTGCAACACAAGTCCTCTTCGGTCGGGAGTTAGACTGGAGGAGTTATCTAGTACATGTGGCCCAGGAAATTGAAAGATGTAATCTCAATTTTTGAAGAGGGGCGCCTCCACGGCTGGATATGTTGAAACAAATACCTCGTACAAAGCAAAGGACTGTGATGTGCTGTGTAGGATAATGTCATGTGAAATGGTCTTCCAAAATATCGCGGAAGACCCCCCAGCTCGCGGACCAAGGACAGACTAGACGTGAGGAACACAGATATTCGTGCGAAACCAACTTCAACTCTCACGCATGCAGAGGGCTGGCCGCCCGCCGGCTGGCTAGTGGGCCGGATACGAGCGAAGATATGGGCGGGGGAAGACGACCGTCGCGCTTATCTAATGCAGGGTAATACGATAATCGGAGCTAAAGGTCTCAGTGTATGTCGTCCATCTTCATCGTATCGTTGGATCAAGATGATTTATATTTCAATGAAGTCGAGAGGAAGTCTGTCGTTGCTTTTGGGTATCATAGCAACTTACGGAAAAACCGCAATGGCGTTCGGTCCTTCTAGCTTGAGTCCAGATCATGTCAATCTTTCACTCCAATCTCTCTCTCTAGCAGCGCAATTTCAATTTACGGGTATCAGCCACCATCATTTGTTGGATTCCTCCTCCCCCGTTATGCTGGCAGTCACCACCGCCACCGCTGACACTACTACCACAAGTCTTCCCAACTTGTTGCATATGGCGCTAAGCGTCTACCGACAACAGCTACTCGTCGATCCACTCAAAACCAAGGTCCTGACGGGGATCATCCTTGCTATACTGGGCGATGCACTTGCACAATCACAGCAATCAAAAAGTAATCACGAGCCATACAACATCCAACGTGCTCTGTCCTTTGCGGCATTTGATGGTTGTTATCGAGCCGTACAGCAACTAACCTACCCCCCCATGATGAAATTGTGTTGCGGCAAATTTTCCATCGCTCTCTTGGTTGCTGTCATGGGTACTACCACTACCTCCATAATATCATCAGACCAAGAACAGCTAATACATATACTCGCAAGTATCGAACAAACGCTTGTCAGTCAATTAGTCATCATCCCTACTGTATACTACCCAGTGTTTTATGCGGTAACGGGTGCAGTCCAAGGCTTGACCATGAGTGAAACAATCCAACGTGCTAAAGACACATTTGTACCATTGATGAAACGGAATCTAGTATTTTGGATCCCTGTACAGTTTATAGCATTTGCATTCGTGGATGAAGATTTACAAATTCCAATCCTTATTGGGTGTGGTTTGATATGGACTATTATATTGTCGATTACAGCCGGGAGTGTGAGAACGGGGGAGAGTAAAGATCCTGCTGAGGGTTTGGTTGTAGAGGCAATGGCATCAGTAGATGAAAGCAACATAGTGGTGACATCAGTGCTAGAATGTGAAGCCCTCAACACACCAGTGCTAGAGTGTAACGAAACCCTCGAAAACAATTCGAACGATGACGCTATTAGTACATATAAATATGAAATTGGACAACAGCCATCACGTGCAGCCGTCACCATGAGAAAGATACGGGGTGGCTCAGTCGATGCCTATGCGACACCTTCTGGTATTGTCCTCAGCAGCACACTAGGACATCGAGGTCGGAAGTTTGTGAGCGACTTACGCGGCAGAAGATACCCTCTAACAGTGAGAAACTCGTTAGCCGATTCCATCGAGGAGCAACGTCCTCTCACCATGCAAAAAAGTTCAGCACCGGTTTCAAAACACTATTTATCGAAGACAACCAAACGCATTGTGCCTTCAGCAGTACTCATCCTACTAGTGATTATCGCGGGAGTTTTTCGCCGGCATATTGCTACGATTTCAGTCAGTCTATTGGAAAGCTACAAAGGCTCCATGAAACGCTCCCCGCTCCAAACAAAGGTTGTCACGGGTGCCACATTGGCGGTACTTGGAGACGCCATGGCACAATCAAGGGACTTCCAGAAATCCTATAATGCAAGAAGAGCAGCATCCTTTGCGGCATTTGATGGCTGCTACCGTTTCTTTCAACATTTGGCATTTCCTTTCATCACCTCGATATGCCAAGGGAATGTGCTGGGTAGTATCCTGTCAGCACTACTTCCAAGTGTATCATCGTTTGGAGGTAATCTTCGGCTGGGGATGGCGGCGCTCGAACGTACACTCTTATACCAACTTCTGGTCGTCCCTCTTTTATATTACCCAATCTTCTTTACTTTTACTGGGTATTTACAAGGGTTAACTCTGAGTGAGATACTGTCACGAGCAAAGACTAGCTTCTTACCCTGCTGGAAACGCAATCTAGCATTCTGGATCCCATGTCAAATGGTCATGTTTAGTGTGATTGACGAGAAGTGGCAAATTCCTTTTGCCTGCGTGTTAGGTATGCTTTGGTCTACAATTCTGAGCATAACAGCTGGAAACGCAAATAAAGAAAAGTTGTGAACGAGTTGTTCCGTTAAGTTGCCCTCTTCATCAGTTTCCAACAGTGGAGCAACAACCGTCCATGTACGCTAAAACGAGATTGTGGCATAGTGTGGCCAGTAGATATAATTGAATTAAATTCAAATTGTATGGGGTTCATGGTTTGCCCCATCCTACTTAGAATATAATTCTATATTCAGAATGCTACTCTGGGATACATTATAGCGGCGGCATTTTTCTACGATTGTGTCTCTGATTTCCAATCAAAGCCAATTGCATCGAAGGCCACAATGCGCTCAAAAGTCAGTTGAATGTTTCCTTTTTGGGGATTTTTGCGCAAAAACCTTACATGGTTACAGAATTGGCCGAGCATTAGTCTCCTTGAACCGCTTCAGGTCTTCCAGTCGATCTTCAAATGTCTTGTACTTGTCTTACGCTTTTGAAGAATGAGACCCCATGATAGGTGTTTCTTTGCTATTGGATCCAGTTGACAAATAGCTGAATATCCGTTAAAGGGAGGCAGAGCACCAAATTTGTCATGGTGAATAGTAGAGCCTGCAGACTCCACGGCCTCATCCCGAACTTGAGAGTCAAAGTTTGCACTAGCAACAACGGCGTTCTTCTTAGCTTGTCTCCACTCATGCCCATGCTTACGCTTAGCTGCCATTGCTTCCTTCATTCGATCCAAATTGATAGCTTCCTCATCAGTAAGTGTCAATTTATTAGCCTCGCAAAGTTCAATGTAGGTTAGATTGGCCTGATATTTCTCATGTCTCCACTTATTTCTCTTCTCCATTTTAATTGCCATTGCTTCCTTCATTCGATCCAAATTGATTGCTTCCTCATCAGTAAGTGTCACTTTATTAGCCTTGCAACATTCAAAATAGGTTAGATCGGCCTGATATTTCTCACGTCTCCACTTATTTCTCTTCTCCATTTTAATTACCATTGCTTCCTTCAGTTGAGTGTACCTGAGAGTATCCTCATCGCTAAGTTTTGCTTCAGAAGCCTTGCAACGTTCCATGAAGGATTGATCATCTTTCTTGGCTACTGCCTTGGCCTCGCGATCCTGACGACGTTTGTCCTTGGCTGCTGCTGCCTTGGCCTTCTGCTCCTTGCTGCGTTTGAGTGAAAGATTTTCTGTTTCAATCAGCTCAATTTCCTCCTTTAGTTTCTCCAGAGCAGCTTAAGCTTGAGCTATTGCTAAATTATCGGAAGGCACATGAACTAGGGCTTCATCACTCGCAGTGGTGAGCTTTATCTCCTCTTTTTTCAATTGGTTCAATTTCCTTGCTTGTTGAGAAAGGTTGTTTTTGGCAGGCAGCACATCTCTCCTTCCAATCACGTTCGAGCTTTTGCATCTCTTCAGGACTCTTTTTACTATCCACCATCGTCAATGGACTAGCCATCTCCAACAGCTCATGCATCATAATTCTACAACACGTTGCTTTCTGTAGATCCTCACCCATCTTCTGCAGGGCACGGTCAATCCGATACTGTCGTAGTTTCTTTGTAAAAAGTTTCTATAGGAGAAGTAATAAAAAAATGAGAGGTGATATGATCCTTCAATCACTAAGGTAATTGCGTCTGCCGATGATTTCACTTTCCAGATCTTCAGAAGCAACATCGTCTCCAACCCTGCTCCACCACAGATATTTATCGCATCTGGTTATTTGGCAGCACGCACACTAAGAAAAAAAGTGCATGCCGATTCTCAAATTGAAGTTCAAACGCCAAAATCTCCGCGCAAGCAGTGATGGACGACTTCGGCAAATTACTATACAGTGAGATAGACTACGTGGCCGAGGCGGCAAGCGCGCGACGGATCTCAGAGTTGTACGCCGAAGACGCCATTGCGGACGTCTTTGTGCCGAAGGTCTACACAAAGTTGACCACTAGGAAAGTCCTGACGATGGAATGGTTTGTCGGGTTCAGGTTGACGGACAGCGAGGGCCTAAAGGCCAACAATCTCGCCCACACACATAAACCTCACACTAAGTTAATCCTATGATTCAAGAAAAAAATAGACAAAAAGGGAGTGCACAAAGAACTAGACCTCTTAATATGTTGTCCAAGTTACCGTGCGGTGCAGTGTACTGATTGTCAGCCATGTGCCTTTGCATCACCTTCAAGCATAGTTCTTCATGCTTAGCCTTACTTTCCTGACTTCTTCAGGGTCTCAAAATGTCTGGCAATCGCTGCAAGCTTCTTAACAGCGAAATAGTCTTCTTGGAGCGCAGCGTCCTTGTCGTCAAGGTAGCACAGAAGAGAATCAACTCCCAAGGCGATTCGAACAACACCGTGAGTCTCACTGACGTCCACTGGCTGACCAATGTAGACAGGCTTTGACAGCACCTGCTGTTCCTCAATTGTGGAATCCTTGACCAACGACGCAACGTCCATGCTCATCCACCGGTACAAATCTCGCAACTCACTCATACTCAGCCAACCCGCCACCTTGGCAACGCGGATACTGACGATACTACGCTCAACACACCATGCATCTAACATGGCCTCATTGTTCACCATGTACGAAACAAACCTAGCCCATTCGTTGACAGCTTCGGTTCGCACTTTGTCAGGGACATCTGCGAGTGCTTCCATACCAGCTAGACCAGCCTCCCATCGCAGAACCAAACCAAGATTGTTAAATCCATCTTTTGGTAGATGAGGCTTCCAGTGCTCCATACAATCGGGAAGCTCTTTTTGCGTCATAAACCCACCAAGACCATAAATGCTAAACATATTCTTGTTAGATGGCACAGGAGCTTGACGAAGCTTTTGGGCAATGCGAGGAGGTATTATCACTGCTCCACAAAACGGAGGTGCTTGGTAGAACTTGCTGGCTGTGAAAAGGACCAAGGAATCTTGATCAAGCCACTCTTTTATTTCCTCTCTAGAGAATCTGCCTTGACATGCATCCACTACACCCAAACTCTTTGCTCCAGCTTCCATGCTTCCGGGCATCTTGCTGTCTCGAAGTCCAGTCTTCCCACCAAAGACGCCATGGACAATTGGAAATGATCCTTTTGACAGTGAACGGATGATGAAGTCATCCATTTCGCGGGAGGCATCAACAACGTTACCGCATCGTTCACGAGCAACGATTTCGACACCTTCCACTCCTTCGAAACCGTCCAGTGTTTGGGAGCCTTTTGAAATGCGACCAATTAACGGAACATGCGTGGAAAAGTACTTTCCACAAGCAGCAGGTGCAGATCCAGCCCCAATTTCTCTGTGTAATGCAAGGATGGTCAAATGGTCAGTGTCAAAGTCTTGGAACAAAGTGTCATCTTACAAACCGACAATAACATACCTCACTTGTACCACTCCATTAGAAATCGGCATTTCACCGTTGAGTGCTCGGGCAATAGCGATGGGAATATATTCAGCATCGGAGCCAGAAGGGCAGAAGATAATTTCAGCACCTTCTGGCAAATCAAGAATCTGGAAGAGCCGAGTTCTTTGATCCTCAATAATTGGTCCAACGAATTTATCAAGGCTATTGTCGTCCAAACTGGGAAGAGATTGAAACAACTTCTTCGCAGCTTGATAGCCAAGAGCGGTAGGGGGGTTCCCTGTACAGCTCCCACGGAAAACATGAGCAGGATCGATAGGCTGCGGGCGGATGTGGTACTTGTTCGCTCCTGTCTCTAGAATTAGGGATCGGTCGTCTCCTCCGCATGTCAGAAAAGCTTCAAAGGCGTCATACCCGGCATCAATAGCGGCAGTGTACGGCTCTTCTTCAAGGTCATACGAAGGCATAGTAGCGAATCCTCGTTGTAATCTTCCAGTAGTTGTAAAAGACGACGGAGCCTGCTGCAGAGAATGCGACAAGAGGCTGACATTTTTCAATCCCTCGCGAGTGTACGTATCGCTCTTCCATTCGGCCCCCATCGCACGACCTCCGCCTTCCCACAATTTGACAACATGTTCCATCCCGTGAAAGTGTTCATCGAAAATGCGACGGTAGTACAGCTCTTCTTTGGTCTGGGGCGTGTCGACGGGGTAAAGATCGCGAGCTTCCGCCATTTCGGCATCCGATACAAGACCCGACACGCGCCGTTGAAGGATGGCAACCCAGTCCTCGCCAACGCCCTCGCACTGCATGGCCTTGGCGCGCCAGAGTATGGGGGTGGGAATGGTATCCCCATTCGCGTTAGGTCCCTCGAAGAGTTCTCGGAGGAGCGTCTTCTCGCGCCCGCGCGTGTTGGCAATGACGGCGTCTCGATTCACCATCTTTCGGGCCGGGTCGATGCTCATGACCAACCGGGTGAATTCTGTATCGAGGAAAGGAACGCGAGCCTCGAGTCCGTGGGCCATGGTCATGCGATCCGTTCGGTGCAGGTTGACGTTCCCGAGCATGCCGTAGATACGCCGGAGTTCGTTCTGAACCTGGCGGGGCGTTTCGGCATCCTGAAAGTACAAGTATCCGGCGAAAATCTCATCGGAGCCCTCGCCAGTGATGACCATCTTAACGTCGCGAGACGCGCGTTCGGCCAACAGCCAGTTCGGGATGGAAGACCGGATGAGCTCGGCCTCGTAGGTTTCCATGTGGTACACGATCTTGGGGATGAGCTCGAAGACCTCGTCGGGGACGAACAGGCGCACGTGGTGATCGACGTACCTCTCGCCGCCGAGGGCATCGACCATCGCGCGAGCGGCCATCACGTCGGGAGAATTCTCCATGCCGACCGTGTACGCGGGGATGGGCCTGTCATCTCCCACGGCATTCCGCTCCGCGCGCCACAGGGGCAGGAGGTCGTGCGACACGACGCACGAGTCGACACCGCCCGACAGGAAGAATCCGTACTCCACGTCCGCCATCATGCGCTTCTGCACCGCCCTCGAGAAGGCCCGACGTATTTCGTCGTCGGTCACGTCGTGCAGCCCCGGATCATCACCTTCCCAGGGAGCGTAGTCGTCGTCGCGGAGCCACTCGGGGTTGTAATAGCGCACGAGCCCTCCCTCGGGATCCCAGTGATGTCCGGGGGGCACGGCGACCACCGTGCTAGCCTCCGCGTGACCCACGAGGGCCTTCAGCTCCGACGAGAATACGTACGCCGCGGCGGCGTCCCCCCCCCCATCGCCGCGGGTGGTGCGTCCGTAGTACAGGGGCTTGATGCCCACGGGATCCCTCGCGGCGAACGCCGTGACCTTGCCGGACCTCACGTCCTCCTCGAAGACCACGAACGCGAACATGCCGTCGAGCATGGCGGCGGTCCTCGGTCCGCCGTAATGAACGAACGCGTGCGCGATCACCTCGCAGTCGGAGCCGGAGCGCCTCCTCTCTCCCCATCCGTCGTCGACGAGGCGTCGGTAGAGTTGGTCGTGGTTGTAAATTTCGCCGTTGGCGGCCAGGTGGACGACCTTGGTCCCGTCGCGCGTCTCGAACGACAGGTGGAATGGCATGTCCGCCGATCGGCTGTCGGGGTCGACGATCGCGAGGCGCGTGTGGCCCATCGACCAGCGCGCCCCGTGCACGCCGTCGCCGTCGCCGCCCGCGACCCCCTGACTCACGTGCGTGCCGTCGGGACCTCGGTGCTCGAGGATCGACGACGCGCGCCTCAGGACGTCGGCGTCGGTCAGTATCGGGATATCCCCCCGACGACGACCCGCCTCCGCCGCCGCCGTTCTTCTTCTTCCCGCGGACGACGACCGCGCCGTCGTCCAGACGTCGTCTATGGCGGCCACGAGGCCGCACATCCCCCGCCGGGATGCGCCTCCTCCTCCTCCTCGGCCTCGTTGGCGGCGTACGAGGGCCTCGCGTCGACCGGCGCGGAGTGCGGCTCGAAACATGGCAAGAGGGGGAGGAAGATTATTATTTTATGAGGACCGATGGAGGAACCCACGCCGCCCACACCATCAATCTCAAAGACTGAAAAGACGTCTCGCCTGGACTGACGGATTGATTGGGGAGGGGGGGAGAGGGAAGGTTGTCTTCTTTTTGAATATTAGATCCTACGTACCATATGTTGTTGGTGGCATATTTTTTTATTGACGCCTGCGTTCCATGGTGCATCGTAGAGAGTATGGTATGTTGTAGTTGTCGTCATCACGTTGAAGATTCAACGTGGATTGGGGTTTTGCACCTTTTATCGGCAACTCTCATCGCTACTTAGTTAGGAATAATACAAGTAATCACCGCTGACGTAGCTGACGTACGCGTGCTACAAAATGTCACACAAAACTGCCCTCTCTTTTAACAACATCATGCGCGGCTGCAATTCACTCATCCATCCATCCTATCCCCCATCTCCACGTTGTTAACATGGACGTTCGACAAACAACAACAACTATTAACACAACTTTCCTCGCTCACCCCGCCTATCTACATACCACCCAAGAGCAAAATCAGGCCTCGTCTTTTCCCCCGACCGAATGGGCTTCATACTATCCCCAGATCCCCATAATAGACTCCAGCACTGTGATCGACTGTTGTTCCACCGGTCCTCGCATTCGATTTTCTCCTCTTTCCTGCCATGCAGCTGCTGCGAGCCGGATTCCACGCGGGCCGACGCGAGGTCCTCAGGCGCGGCCAACAAGGCCGAGGAGGAGGGGGTGCTCCTCCTCGGTGGTCATCTCGCGCCGACGACGTCCCGAGGCGCGCGTCGTCGATCCTCGAACGCAGGCGCGGTCACGACGGCGCGCGTGTAGGTCAAGGAGCTGTCGTCGGCGATGGCACGCACGGGACGAGCTGGTCGGTGG